>MXQC01000096.1:0-42147 GCA_002094185.1 Zhuliangozyma boniae | reverse complement strand
GAAGCAAACAGATGCCAAGCGCGACCAGTTACTCACCGAGTTGGCTAGCAAGCCCCTGGACACCAGCTTGAGCGACAAGGAGTCGCGCAAGTTGCAGCAAAAGTACGCCACGCCATACTTGTACCAGTTCCGTTATGTGTTGCACCGGAGCGCGTTGGTGTTCTTCCGCGACCCCGACTACGCCGCTGCCAAGATCTTCTTGATGACAATCTCTGGGTTGTTTATCGGTTTCACCTTTTTCGGATTGAAACACACCAAGACGGGAGCGCAGAACGGGATGTTCTGCTCATTCTTGGCGGTGGTGGTGTCTGCTCCCGTAATCAACCAGATCCAGGAGAAGGCCATTGCCGGGCGCGACTTGTTTGAAGTGCGCGAGAAGCTCTCCAACACGTACCACTGGTCATTGATGATTATCTCCCAGATCATCAATGAGCTCCCCTACTTGTTTGTTGGTGCTGCCATCATGTTCGTGTCGCTCTACTTTCCCACCCAGGTCGACACCCAGGCGCTGCACTCGGGGATGTTCTACTTCACACAGGGAATCTTCTTACAGGGGTTTGCTGTGTCTTTTGGTCTCATGGTGCTTTACGTTGCCCCTGACTTGGAGAGCGCCGCCGTGTTGGTGTCATTCTTGTACACGTTTGTGGTGGCATTCTCCGGGGTGGTGCAGCCGGTGCAGCTCATGCCCGGGTTCTGGACGTTCATGCACAAGGTGTCGCCATACACGTACTTTATCCAGAACTTGGTGGGGACGTTCTTGCACGGGCGCAAGATCCACTGCGACAACAGGGAGTTGGCGTTCTTCAACCCACCCAGCGGCCAGACGTGCCAGGAGTTTGCGGGTAGCTTCGTGGAGCGCGCCGGGGGATACTTGACCAACCCCCTGGACACGGCACAGTGCGGCTACTGCAGCTTCACCGACGCTGACCAGTACTTGTTGACCATCGGTGTAAAGTACTCGTACCGGTGGAGAAACATTGGTTTCTTCAATGCGTTCATTTTCTTCAACATTGGGATCTGCTTGGTACTCTACTACTGCTTGCGGTACAAGAAGATCACCAATAGCGTGGGTGCCCTCGTGTCCCGATTCAAGGGGAAGAAATAGAAGAAGGAGAAGAGGAGGGACGGTTAGAGCTTATAATCTTTTGCAATTTCGTAATTCTGCGTTTTTTGGTCTCCAAAGGCTTCAGGCCTCACATCCATGTACATATAGAGAGAGGACGCAGTTACAAATGCAGTGGTTACATATATAAACAATAGATACAAAAATAGTGGTAGATTTCATCATAACATCGTCATGATAACCGCAAAGTCCACACATGGTGGTTACAAACAAACAAACAAACAAACAAAAGGAGGAGAGGCAGATAGAACTGCTCCACTACATCGGCTTGATCAACTCGAAAGAGCAGTACAACTTCTTGTCCACGCTCATGACGGCACCAAAGTTGTTGAACTCACCGCAGTAGTTGGGCGCACTGAAAATGGTCACCAATTTGCGCTTGTTGAAAAACTCGTACCCGTCCTCCACCACCATGTGCCCGCGCACAATGAGGTCGAGCTTAAATTTGGTACAGAAATAGTCCACGTGTCGCTTGCCAAAGCAGTACGACACCCCGCGATCGTTTTTAGGCCAGTTGTTCAACGAGAGCGTCTTCACCGAGGGGTCAGGGTCCGACCACAACAAGTCCGTGAGCAACCCCTTGTCGGGAACGTCGGTGGGCCGCTGGATGTTCTCAATCTCGTCAAAGTTGGCCAACTCCGGCGACAACCCCCCGTGCACGCAAAACACCTTGTCGTTGATCAACGCGGCAATAGGCAACGAGTTAAACACGTCAATAAAACTCTTCCACATCCGCGGGTTGCTCAACCGCCGCTTGCATTCGTCGTAGAACCCGTAGATCTTGGTGATGTTGGCGGATTCGTGGTTGCCACGTAACATGAAAAAATTCTCGGGGTACTTGATCTTGTAGCACAACAAGAGCAAGATCGTCTCCAACGACTTCTCACCGCGGTCCACGTAGTCACC
Source organism: Zhuliangozyma boniae (assembly GCA_002094185.1). Lineage (NCBI taxonomy): Eukaryota > Fungi > Ascomycota > Pichiomycetes > Serinales > Debaryomycetaceae > Zhuliangozyma > Zhuliangozyma boniae. The sequence continues at coordinate 40,118 of MXQC01000096.1, read as the reverse complement.
CAAGAACAAGTAGTTCGAGTACGGCGGGTACCCGCAGCAGTTGAAGATGCGCACCAAGTCGTGGAACTGCCCGTGCACATCACCCACAATCTTAACGGGCGGCGACAAGCGTAACAAACTGGGCTGTTCCAAAAAGATCTGCCGGCTCTTACCCAAGATGTACTTGATCTCGGTCGAGTCCACCAGCAAGCGGTCTTTGCTCTTGCGTGATGTCGACCGCTTCTTGGTCGCCAACAACCGCTGGATGATGCTATCAACGTCCACGTCAAACTTCTTGGCCGCAGGCACGAGCGGCGGTGAGCTCGTAGTGCTCAGTGAGCTTGCAGACACATTCTTGGTCAACTGGCGTGTCGCCGGCTTGACAGCAGAGTTGTGTTTCCACAAGTTCTCCTTCGAGAGTCTTCTGGGTTCGGGCGACGTCTCAGCCGATTGAACCTCGGCAATAGCATCCAACTTCTGAACTGAGGTCACGGTTTCTACGTGAATCTTGGTGCTGGCGCTGTTGCCGCTGGCGATGAAGGCACTATTGCCGGCACTGCTACCGTTGGACGTGGAAGCGGCGCCGTGCATGGCCTTGCTGCTGGGGCTCGAGCTGGTGCTGAAAGACAGCAACAGGTCTTCGTCCTTAGTCTCGGGTCCGGTGGTGGTGAACACGGGCGATGAGTACGACGCGCCCAGCGACTCCACCGAAGATGGACTGCTGCCGTGTGGTTGGCCCCTCAATAGCTTGGCCATGGACACGCCGATTTCCAAGTCAAAGTCGGGAACAGGCGACGCGGACGTCAGCTGCGTCTTTTTCCGGGCAGGGCCCTTGAGCGAAGACTGTTGGTGGTTCAGGTGGTGGTTATTATGCTGCCTTTGGGTTTGCTGCTGTTGTTGTTGTTCTTTGGTGGTGGATTTGCGATTACTAATATCTATGGCAGGCGATGTCGAGTGCACCGACACGCTCTGCCGTTTGTGGTCATTAATCGTTAACTGAGATAGCGCCGGTGGCACATCTTCGGCGTCCGACTCGGCATTGCCGGTCGGAACATTATGTCTATTAGTGCTTGACGATCTCGGTAGGGGATCGTCTTTCGACGGGCTGTTCCCCATTAGTCTTCTGAACTGCGTGCGTTGTGTTTAAACTGGCGTGGGCAGGAGAGGAGGGGGTGTGATGGTGGTGCTGCTGAGTTTGGGGTGGTGAGCGTAGAAAAACGTATTACTAAGCTTGTGGTTTGGCCTTTGATGCGATCGTTGTAAGAAAAAGGCGGTGGCTGTTTGGTTGCTGCTGGTGTGGAAATACAAAATCTAAGGCTCTATTTCAATCAAGAAGAAGTGTCCTGGCCGGTACTGTAGTTGGTTGTGGCGATAGCAGTAGCAATAGGTGTGGCTGTGGGTGTCTATGGTGAGAACGACAGAGAAGACAAAAAGTAGGAAATGTCTTTTTTTTCTTTGGCTGTTCTCTGTTCGTTTGACCTTTTTCTTGACGCCTGATTTCCTTTAATTTCCTGTCTGTTCTTTTTTTCCTACTATTTCGGCCGTGCTCTTGTCCTGAATTCGGATAATCTCCCAATTGGTATGCAGAAGCGCGTTGTTGGGGAAAGGGTTGTTTGATTGCAGTATAGGGGGACGCAGGTGAAAAAGCAGAAACCCCGTGTTTTTTTGGTGTAGTGTGACCGTAGTTTGGAACAAACAGGTAAACAGCAAGTAAAAGGAGTGGGGGAGGTGGAAAGAGCAAAAAAGTATGAGGCATGGAGACCCACCCAATAAGCAGAAAGAGAGCACTCTAAGTGCCGACAAACGGGCGATCGAAAGGAAGAGGGAGAGAAAGGAGGCAAAGCGACGCTAAATGAATGGCGGTATGGAGGCGATGACGGACAGGTCGTGCGTTGTTCTGAAAACGTGGGCCACTTTCTCTTTTGCTTGCTCTCATGTCCTTTTGGTCACGTTTCTTTCTTTGTTTGCCTGTCTTCTCCCTTATAAGACCGCAGAATTCCTAATCGGGGAGTGTACCGTACCTCACTTCTCCACCAACTCTCCCTTTTTTTTCCTTCGCTCTTGGTTTGTTCTACTTCCGGGGTGGGCGCGCAACTCAAGGCCTGTGTATTGTGTGTGTCTGGGCATTAGCCCTAAGCCCTAAGCCCAAGCGTGTGTTGGATAATCATTGTGGCTATCCACGTCAGATGTACCAACAACTTGCACACCGACTCCACCATACGCTATCTGCAATGACCCAAACATCGACCAGGCCCATCCGGACCGCCGGCTGTCTCATCATCGGTGATGAGATCTTGAACGGCAAAATCATGGACACCAACTCGTATCACTTTGCGCGCTTCTGCTTCAGCAAGCTATCGGTGCCCATGAGGCGCACCATTGTGTGCGGCGACGATGAAGCCGACATCATCAAGTCCTTGGACGTCTTGGTCAAGCAGGATAATGTTGATTTGATCGTCACGTCCGGCGGCTTGGGCAGCACGCACGATGACATCACATACAAGGTGATCAGCGAGTACTTTGGCTTAGAGTGCAAGTTGGATCAAGAGGTAGTGGACCGGATGCAGCAGCTCCGTGGTGACCGGTTGCATACGTACACCGAAGAGCAGTTGGCGGCGTTCTACAAGATGGCAACCTTGCCGACTGTTCCAAGCAACAGCAACAGTGATGGTGTTTTTGCTGGTGGCAGTACCGTCACCGCCAATAACAGCAATACCACAAAAAATGGCAGCGTTCTGGTGGAAAAGTACTTCGTTAACGATAAATTGTGGTTCCCTGTGGTGGAGATCGATTACCGGGTGTACATCTTACCTGGGGTACCACAGCTCTTTACCCAGTTGATCACCGAAATGGAGCCTTATTTGCAGAAACGGGTGCAGGCAGAGAACTTGGTGCGTCGGTACGTCGAGACACGCACGGGGGAAAGCCGGTTGGCACCGTTTTTGACCGGCTTGCAGAACCGATGCAACGACAAGTACGGGCCAGAAGCTGTGAAGCTTGGGTCATATCCGCATATGAACTGGAAATTGAACACGATTAGTGTGATTGGCAAGAACATGGCGAACAGTGACTTAGATGCCATTGTTCAAGAGTTAATGGACAACATCGGCGGTGAAGCTAAGGAAATCAGCCAGGAGCAGGAAGACAAATATAGTAGCGAAAACCGGGGTGAGTAGAAAGCGAATGCATCTGCATATTTCGTAAACTATTCAGAACTATAAGCGTCTTTAGAGGGTAATACCTGATATCAAAAGTGAAGTGACTTAAAAAGCTGTTCGTCTTTGTCTCTATAGTGTTATGAAAAGGGCTTGAAAAAAAGCAGTGTATAAATCACTTTATATGCAGAATGTTCTATCTTTGGTAAATCACACTACCTTGGTTTGGTCACGTGCACTTGTTATATTTGTAATATGATATATACAACATAAAACTGCTAGTAGTAAAAAGGTTAGAATTTTAATAAATTCTATCAAATATTATTTTTATATAAATATATTATTTTTTAAGTATATTTTTTATTTTAATATAAAAGATCCAAACATTATTAGCCGCTACCTTTAGTTTCACAAATTCAGTTATGTGATTATTTGCATCCATACACCAATTTTTTACGCTACCAATTTTATCACGTGAGTTTTACCGTTTGCATCAATGCATCTATATATAATTAGTTACCAATTTTATCAAGCTATTTCTAAGTAGGTGCTACCGCATACCCGTAAATTTCTTCCTTGAAGATGCCGCTACTGATCAACCCAATGAGATGCAATCCTTCACATATTTTTGACAACCCTATAAATCCTCTAATGAGCCTACAAAGAAGTCAGCTTCGTCTGGGACCAGCGCTGCCTACATTTTGCGCCACACTTATGGCACCATTTTTTTCCACCAGCTTTCAATACTGAAGAATCGTGCAAAACGAGAAGGACCTTGTCATCACCACCACCACTTTTTCCTCCTTCTCCACCACCACTGTACGCAATGGCTACGCAAAAGTACCTCAAGAGAGCTCAGGAGCTTATTGAAACTCATCCTTACTTGATGCTTTCCAAGTCGTGGTGTCCCGACTGTCACTACACGTACAAGGTATGGGACCGGTTCCATGTGGCCGACAAGGTGCACATCATCGAGTTGGATAAGTTCGCCGACCAGAACGAGGCCGCCGAGTTGGAAAAGGCGTTCACGGAGATTGCGGGCCGGAAGTGGGTCCCCACCTTGTTCTTCAACGGCAAGCGGTTGGGCACCGAGGCTGACTTAAAGAAGTGGGACAGCGAAGGCAAGTTGGAGGAGGTCTTCACGAGAGAGAAATTGATATAGGTGCCCCTTTTTTGTCAAAATATATGCATACACATGAGCCTTTCTCTAGACTCTAGCACGGTGCAGCTATACAAGAATAGAAGAGAGAGCGAGAGTGTCTGGGTAGTAATAAAAGTAATAAAGAGTAAAATGGACAAGAGTGACGAGTTGAAAGGCGTCGTTGCAAACAGAAGTGAAAACATAGGTGTTGAACAAAAGTCTCATCATAGCATGTGTTGGAACGCACACACCCACATGCACATGCACAAGCGAGGCTCCAAGGCGACGAGCTTAGATGGCCAATGGGTAGGAGCCAGCCCATTCAGAAATCTCCTTCTTGACGGCCTCCAACTTCTCGTCGTGGCCGTTGAGCACGGCGTTCTTAAAATCCTTCAACTTGTTGGCGTCCTTGGGCAAGCTGGCCTGGACTTCCTTGGCGTAATTCACGGCAAAATCAATGTAAGCAACAATCTTCTTAAAGTCGTCCTCGCCCATACCTCTGGTGGACATGGCGGGAGCACCAATTCTGACACCACCGGGGACCAACGCCGACTTATCGCCAGGAATCGAGTTCTTGTTCAAGGCAATGTTGATCTTCTCACAAACAGTCTCGACCCGGGCGCCGTCAATCTGCTTGTCCTTGAGCGACACCAACACCATGTGCGAGTCAGTGCCGTCCGACACCAACTTGTAGCCCTTGCTCTTGAACTCGCTCTCCAACGCCTTGGCATTCTTCAACACCTGCTCTTGGTACTCCTTGAACTCAGGGGTGGCAGCCTGCTTCAAAGCAGTGGCCAAGGCCGCGATTGTGTGGTTGTGGGGACCACCTTGATGGCCAGGGAACACCGAGAAGTTGATGGGGTTCTCCAAGTCGTAGAGGACTTCCTGGCCGGTTTTGGGGTTTACCGATCTCACACCTCTTCTAAAGAAGATCATGGCACCACGGGGGCCTCTCAACGACTTGTGCGTGGTGGTGGTGACAATGTCGGCGTACTCAAAGGGCGAGGGAATCACGCCCGCGGCAATCAACCCGGAGATGTGCGCCATGTCGACCACAAGGTAGGCACCCACGAGGTCGGCAATTTCACGCATTCTCTTGTAGTCAATCAATCTGCAGTATGCAGAGGTGCCGGCCACCAACACCTTGGGTCTGAACAAAACGGCCGTCTTCTCCAACATGTCGTAGTCGATTAAGCCCGTCCCTAAGTCCACGCGATAGGGCATGGTCTCAAAGTAGGTGGACACAGCGGAGATCTTTCTCGAGTCGGTCTGGTACCCGTGCGACAAGTGGCCACCGTGGGGTAAGTCCAAGCCCATCAATCTCTCGTGGGGCTTCATGATGGCCTGGTATACCTGCAAGTTGGCGGGCGACCCGGAAAGCGTTTGCACGTTAACACCCCATCTGTCGGGCGTCAAGTGGAACGCCTTCAAGGCTCTCTCCTGGCACAACAACTCCATCTTGTCAATTTGCTCGTTGCCACCGTAGTATCTGGCGCCGGGATAGCCCTCGGAGTACTTGTTGCACATGGGGGTGCCCAAGGCGTCAAACACGGCGGTGGTGGTGAAGTTCTCGGACGCAATGAGCACAATCGAGTGTTGCTGTCTGTCGATCTCCGCTTTGATGATGGCATCGACCTCGGGGTCGGTCTCCTTCAAGTGACCTTCGGTCAACTGTCTGTGAGTTTCGGATAAAGCGTAAGGCATTGTTAGCGGGGAGTGAACTGGTGTGGTGTGGTGTGGAGGGATAGGCAAAAGAAAGGAGGAGGGAGGATGGGAAAAGAAAAAGGAGATGGGAAAAGGGGGAAGGGGGTGGGCTGAAATAGTTGCTGAAAAAATCTCGATGCGGGATGTGAGTGAGAAATGAAGTGTAGTTTAATCAACCGGAGTCAGAAAAAAAAGAGCAGGCAGCGTGACTCCGCGCTAACAGGGAATAATCAGGGAATGTAAATGGAAAAGAGAAAGTAAAAGTGGGGCCAGGGCTGGGCCTGCATCTGGACTGGGAACCGGCGCCGGCTAGGGCCGGATTTGGACTGGCTGCCCCCATCTGTTGTCAAAATAGGACTGTCACAAATCAGGGAAACAGACACAGTTATATGGCCCAGACTTGCAAGGTACCAAAGTAGAAGCAAAAGCAACAGTGACGATGCTGTGTACTCGATAATTATGTACGTATATATTAAACACTTAGTTGAAAACGACAAAGGGCTACAGTCACGAATTATCCTCCCTCTGATAACCTCTCTTTTTGGACTCTCTCCTTCTGGCTCCCCCCTCCTGGCTCTCTCCTTAGTACAAGGTGACCCTCAACCGGTGAGCAAAGGCCAACTTGGGGATCACCACGCATAGACAACTGACGCCGTTGAGGATAAATAAATTCAAGTTATAGCTTGAGTAGTGGGTGCTGATCAAGAACAACGCAATGGGCACCAGCATCAAAAACTTCTTGGTGGGCGTGTACTGGTCGCCGTTGTCGATCTGCTCCCACATGGTCAAGTTGTCGTACGCCCCCGAATTGAACTCAAAGGGCGTGCCCTTCACCTGGTGAAACATGATGTACGAGCCGATGTTGTACGTCAAGTTCGTCAACGTCCACCTCCAGTCATTGTCCAACACGCTAATAAAGTTGAAGAACAACTTCAAGAGCACGATAATCACAAAGTGTATAATCCACGCCCCCTTCTGGTGCACCCAGTTCGCGTTTACGTTGGGGTTCAACGCCTGGTCGATCTTGGTGTCCAAAGTGTCCTCGTCCAAGTGCTGGATGATGGACGACGACCGTCTCTGTCTCGTCACCGAGTGTGCCGGTTGGTGTGAGGGCGTTGGCGTCAACGAGTTGGACCGGTTGCGCAGAGGTGACTGGCCATTGATGCTGCCCGAATGCGGTCTTCGACTCGCCGTGGCCGATGATATGGTGCCGGAGGTGGTGGTACCGGAGGTGATCGACCCCGAAACGAACCCCGATCCCGCTGAGTTCGCCGATGAGGGAACGTCATTGGGTGCTAAGAACTTGTGCTCGTGTTTTGATGATGGCGAAAGATCAGACATGATTCGTGTAGCAGGTATGTGTGATGCTCAAATGTGGTGCTAGAATGTGGTGCTGGTACTGGCGTTGGCGTTGGCGTATGAGAAAATTCCTTCCTTTTAGCTTTTTTCTTTGCCTTTGTTTTTCTCTCCTTTTGCCTGACGCACTATTTTTGGTTTGGTCCAAAAGGAGAATGCGAGGAAACAAGCAAGAGAAGGAGAGAAAGAGAGAGGCGGTCGTGTGTCATGGTGGCGGAGCAAAAATGCCAGAGACAAAGGATAGAACTGAAAAGAAATGGTTAAAACTTCGGAGTTAGATAGGGATATATGTGGCCTAGCCCGTGTCCGTAATCCGTGAACCGTGGCTGCTGCTTTTTCGTACAGGTGGCATGCATCTGCCACTTGCTTGCACTGCTATTTGCTAGTGGTTTCTGCTCTTTTCCTGCTACTACTCGACGGGAACGTAGATACCGCCCGAGTGCCAGCCGCTGGCAGCTATGGCCACCCACTTACCACGGTAGGGCGGGTTCTTCACCCGTAATGGCCGGAGCACTCGTAAACACTCGCCCTCCACCTCACTCTCGACGGGGTGCGTGTCGCGCACCAACTCCTTGGACCCGAGCCCCAAGCACCCGCACCCTTTCGACTCGAGTCCCCAGCTTAAGATCGCTCCGTCCGTTGTCAATGCCAAGTAGTGGTAGTCGCCAATCTCCATCGACTTGATGTTCTTTCCCTGGAGCTCCTCCATGATGATGGGAGTGCGGCCCTCCTCATGGCCCTCCTCGGCGTAAACCAAGTGCTTGTGCGACCCGATCAACACCTGGTCGTGGTTGGTAAATACCACAAAGTTGGTGTAGCAGCTGTTTAACTTAGTAAACACCACGTTCTCGGAGCGGTTGTTCTTCCAGTCGTTGAAGTTGTTCATGCGCTGCACACCCTGCGCCAACTCATCTGCGGGGATTGTCACTCTGCCGCCCGCGCACCGGGTGGCAAACGCGTACGCGTTTCCCCGGAACTGGTAGAGCAACTGGTCGGACTTTTTAATGTACAATACATAGTCAGCGCCCACTGTAAAGTCTACCACGTCATTCTTGGTGAATGGGATAGTAAAGTAGTAAGCGTCGCTCGTAAAGTCTTGCCGCTCAAACTGCTCGCGGTCGATCCCGCGGCGTGAGTACCACACCACCAACCCGTGGCCCGCGACCAAGCACGCCGACAAGTTCCACCCCGCCACCACTTTGACCACGTCGGGGTGGTCGATCCCCAGGAACTTAATCTCCACCCCGATGTTGGATGCACACCCAGCATCCCACGTATAGATGCGACTGTGATTGTCCAAGGCCACAATGTGCTCCCGCCCCGTACTGATGGAGACGATCTTTCTGTCTCGCTCCTTTCCGGGAGGCAAAAAGAGCCGTGACAAGAAGTTTGTCTCCTGGATCCTCGAGGGCGGGTGGCATAACGGTAAGGCTGAAACGGCGGAGGTGGTAGGTGCATCTGAAGATGCAGATATGTCCGCCGCCGGCACCGCCTGTAGTCTTCTTCGTGCTTCTGGGATATCTTCAGGCGGCGGTGGAGGTGGCGAGGCACTCTGATCCTCCTCCTCCTCCTCCTCCTCATCCTCTTCTTCTTCTTCTTCCCCATCATCATCACTGTCGTCAGCGTACATCCGGGCAATCAAGGGCGGGGGCACCACCCCGGGTCGGATCTGCCGTCTGGATCCCAAGAGATTCCCCCTCTGTTGGCTCATGGCCGCCAATGCCAACGTCCCCGGGTTGGGTTTGTAATCGCGGCCGTTTGTGGGGCTCGGGGTAGCAATTCCCACTCCGGCCCGCTTCCAGTCCATGCCCGTGAACCACATCTCGCCCGCGTTGGTCAACACAATAAAACTGTACCCGTTCGCCACTATGTCCACAATCAAGTGACCGTTGAACTCAGGCACATTTGTCGGAGTGTGTACCGAGTACCCGAACCGGCGGGAGACGTGCGACTGGTCGATGCGCGTGCACAAATATCCGAGCCGGCCACCGTTGGCTTCGCCCCATGTGTACAACTTCTGTTCGCGGTCGCACCGGAGCTGGAAAAGCTGCTTCCAATTGAGGTGCTCCTGGAGTGATAAAGTGTAGTTGTTCTCATTGTTGGTGAACTTCTTGTTGTATAAGAGCTGGTAGAGCGTGTGTGACGACGTGTACAACTGGTACAATGCCTTGTTGAGGGTAAGGAACTTGAATATGTCTTCTGGAGAGAGATGCCGGCACACCTGCAGCACCAATATATCGTCGTCCAAATCAAAAATCGATGGGGAAGACATTTTAGTAGTGGTGGTACAGTGTTGTGGGGTGGTGCGTTTTGTGAATAATTCCGTATCTTTTGTCTTCCCCCTGGGACAGCACCTCCTTTTTTTCTTGGTGGCGACAAGTTCGGGGCTGCACCAACAAGCAGGGTAGTAGCCACCAGAAGGCAGTAGGCAGTAGGTAACTGTGCGGCAATGAGAGCAACTTATGGTTTCAAGTTCCTCACAGGTAGCGGGGTACTAAAAAATTGTCTTGAAAGTTACATATCGGAAGTGGGGGAAAAGGGTGCATACATCAACAGTCTTGGGACACTTTCGTTCCTTGTCATTTCCTTCCAATTTGGTGCACATTCTTTACAATGTTGGAAGGCACCCCCCACATAGTTACTGTAATCCGCGCACTCTATATTGGGTTTATAAGCAAAACTGTATTAACAAAAAGTACAAAGGGTACGGTGAGTGAGGCAGAGGCCACGTTAGACATCAATCTGTCTCTTCTCGCCCTCGACGGGCTTTTCAAGCACACCATGGCTGGTGCCGGTCTGCTGCTGCTGCGTGGCGGAGGAGTCGTCGGAAATATCTTCCTTGGTCTCAAAGTTGTCCTTCTCAAAGTCATCATCGTACAAGCCCAAGGTCTTGGTTTGCTCATCAACCTCGCGCAACGACAACTTGGGCATAGTGGCTGCCACTCTCCAGGGCTGTCTGCCGTCAATGTGCGCCTTGGCGAAAATGATGTCAATTTCTTCCAACGATCTGCCCGCGGTTTCGGGGTAGAAGAAAAAGATTACGGGCACAAAGAGAAAGTTCATCACGGCAAAGAACAAGTAGCAGCCCCAGCCCGACATTTCGATAAATGGGGGCGTGAACATCACCACGGCAAAATTGGTCAACCAATTGGTGCATGTGGACACGGCAGAAGCGGTAGTTCTCGTGCGCAAGGGGTTGATTTCTGGGGGATAGATCCAGGGTAAGGGCAAGATCGTGAACGCAAAAAACATGATAAACAAGTAAATGCCCACGGCAGCGCCCTTGGCGTTCTGAGTGGTGGGGTGCACCAAGCACGCAAATGAAATGAGGAACGAGATGCCCTGGCCCACGGCGCCAATCAAAAACAACTTTCTTCTTCCCAAGGTGTCGATCAAAAAGAACGAAGGAATGGTCGAGAGCGCGTAGACAGTGGCAAACACCCCGCCCAAGATTAACGACAACCGGTACTTTGTGTTGTTAAAGATGGTCTGGTAGAACAACAACGTTGAGTAGTAAATGGCGGCGTTGCACCCGGTAAACTGCTGGAAAAATTGGGTCGAGGAACCAATAACCATTCTCTGGAAGTGCTGTGTCTTGCCGCCGGTGAACAAGTCCCGGAATCCCGTCTGGACATTGGAAAACCGGTTGACGGCATCAATAATCACAGTGGCCTCGGCCACGATCACGTCGTCGTCCGGGGTGGTGTCTTTCAACGCCGCCAAAATCTCAAATGCCTCGGGCTTGCGGTTATGCGCCATCAACCATCGAGGCGATTCGGGCAACTGGATGATCCCGAAGAACAAAATCAAGGCAAAAAAAATCTGGAACGCCACAGGGAACCGCCACTGCACCGACGAGTCCACATATGACAAACCAAAGTCGAGCCAGTAGGCGACAAACGTGCCCACAGCCACAACAGCACCCTCCATGTTCACCAACCGCCCTCTGTTCTCGGCGCGCGACATTTCCGACTGCCACACGGGTATGGTAGCGGTATTCATGCCGTTGCCAATGCCTGTGATAACGCGTCCCACCACAAACTGACCCAAAGGCCAGTAGGGTCTAAAGGCAGTGACGGAGATAACGGTGCCGAGGATAATGATGAGCGATCCCATGATAACCAAGGGTCTTCTGCCAATGGCGTCACCGCGCACAAGCGCGAAAATGGCGCCAAAGAAGCAGCCCAACTCGTATGACGCGGTGACGGCACCCTGGATGGTGGCGTCGCCTTTAGTGGCGGGGAACTCCCAATTAAACTGCTCGCTGCTGATCAATCCGGACATTAACCCCTGGTCGTAGCCGAAGAGGGAAAAACCGGTGACGGCGACCACGGTGACAGCGGCTCTCAACCTTCTTCCGCGCAAGCCGGCAGTGTTTGTTCTTGCTGTGACCCAGTCAAAGTAGCCCATATTGTGTTTGGTGGTGGTGGTGGTAGTTCTTGGTGGTTGTTGCGAAAAGTGGGGCAAGAAAAAAGCAACAGAGGGGAAAGAAGTGATGATGCAGTGGTGTTGCTGTTCTTGCTAAGAAAAACGATTCAGGGGAAACAAGAAAAAAGGGAAAGTTCAAGAAAAGAGGAATTTGGAAATAGGTATGGTTGCCGTAAGGGAGAGAAAGAGAAGGAAGGATAGGCGGTATTTATATCTTCCGTGGACATGGTGGTAGAATGGCCAAATCTTTTGTCTGCCCCTCATCTTTTGTTTTGCTTTTTCCTGTTTTTTTGTCCTGTGTCCTGTGTGTAGTGTGTCCTGTGTAGGTGGCATACAGTACGTTACACAAATGCAAACAGAGCTATGCGGAATGCCAGTGGGTGGGTCAAGCAAGGTGAGACAATAGAGCATGAACGCAAGTGCGGTTATTTTATGCTGGATGCCGCATGTCCCCGCTCTTCTCTTTCTTGTCGTCATCACCAGCGTTCCTCTCCTCCCCGCCACCACTACCACCAAAAAATAGCAAGGGGAAAAAGGACAAAAAAAGACATGCCAAGAAAAGCGCAATGACGTTACGTAACTCTAATTCAGGAAAAACTTTAATTAATTGGTAGCTCTCTTCCCCAGCCCCAGACTGGCGGAACAGGAGGAAGGAAGGAAGAAACAACAGCAACACAAAGGGAAAAAGAGATTTATCCATGAAGGTTATTTGCACTGTGGGAAACAATACGCCATTTACAAGACGTGTTCCCCCATGCACGTGTATACACCGTCTTCCCGATAGTTTCTCCACAAGTGAGATACACCAACGCACACACACTGGGATGTAGATCCTGTGTCTGTATTGAAAGGTGGGGATGCTCTGAGGCGAGGGATGAGAAAGAGGAGGGGAGAGCGCAAGAGAGGAACTGTCCAAAGGTGCTTGCCCTGTAGCTGAAAACCACAGGACTGGGGCATTCTGTGGTGGACAAACTTTTCTGCAGAATATGGCTCTACTTTGTGTTTTATATACTCCCTGCGGCATCCCCAAGCCGTCCTAAAGATACCATACAGTCAACAGCAAAAGCAACCACACCCAAAACGAAAACAGCAACAGCAGCAGCAGCAGCAAGGGGAAGGGCCAACCTGGCTATATAGTATCTCGCTCCTCCAACCACTGGCCCACAATACGCAACATTCCCCTTCTCTAAGCCGTTACCTCTACACGAAAGACAAAGATAAATGAACAAGTTGATTAAAGAGAAAGTAGCAAGCAAGTGTTTTCCAAACTCCCACCCAAGGAGAAGGAAAAGTTTATTTCGCTGCCCAGCAAAAAAAAGCGCAAAAAGTTCCGCCTGCTGTAGTTGGTGGGGGAAGAGGCCAGAAAGAGGCCGAGGCGGACAGGAGGCTAAAGAGTACTGCTCTGCGCCACGGGCTATATTTCCTCTAATCTCCTAGAAGAGGGAGACACACAGCAGTGGATGCCTATCCAGGACTTCCGCCACTCCCTAGCTGCTTAGTTGACTAATTGGATCCACTTTGGGCTTGTACTGGAAGTCCAAGGCACATGCTCTATTGTGTCAACTTTTGTTGTTATATGCAGGTGCAAAACTTTTTACTACCTTTTTCGTTCAGAACATAGTATGCAGGACGCACAGCTTATTCTGGACAGACGCTTATTTCATTGCGCGTGAGCATTACATCATAACACATCACACTATTATGAACAAGAATAGAAACAGGACAAAGAGGGCAATGGAAAAAGACAAAGGTGCAAAACAGGGTGGGGGCGAAACCCAAATACAAAGCTCAGAAATTGTGGGTGGCCAAAGAAAGGGAGTTAAGACGGGAGTTGTTACAGCAACAATGTCCTATTTGCCGCCCATCGCACGCCAAAAAAAGACGATGTTTCAAATGTAGATCCCACATGTAAAAAGCTGGTATGCATTACTGGGCATACAAGGAAATGAGAAAAACAAGGGCTGGCGAGGTAATGGGCGATTGTGGTGTCGCATTTTGTTCCCTACTGCAATAAGCCGTACCTGCTCTATGGTTTACACCTTCCGCAGAGCGCTCACTGCTCAGGGCGCTTCCTCACACTTCCCTCCTCCCCACAACCGTACTCTCTTCCACAACACTGTTATCCCTCTCCCCACAGTTCCCCAGCCAGAATCCAGCAATCGGCGCTTCCCCCGGCTCATAACCTAGGAACAAACAGATACTACTGGCTGAATAAAAAAGAAGCAGAGATTGCCAACCACCCCCTTTCTCCACCCCACTCCACCACACACCATCACAGGAGTGGTTCCTTCATAACTGTTCATATGGATTACACCTTCTGTATACTCTTAAACATCTCCAAAACGCACCAGTAGTGGCCCAACACTCCCAACACCACGCATATGTGCCAGATGTTGTGGCTGGCCATAAAGTAGTCCACCCACCAGAGCGACCGCAAGTCGCGGTGGTACGGCGTCTTGATTGGCTCCTTCTTAAAGTGTCTATCAATCAACTCCTTAAACTTCTTTTCGCCGTCCACGGGGTGGTGCTCCACAATGTCCTCAAACTCGTCCTCAATCTGCTCAATTTCCTCCACCCCACTGTGGCCCATCTTGTCCAAGATCACGTCGGTAGCGTCGTAATTGTGCTCGCAGTAGGTGGTGTTGTTCTCCTCAATGATCACGTCGTACCGCCACCGCTCCGGGATGAGCCCACCGTAAAACACCACCCCAATGCCGTACCATACAAAACTCTTGTACACCAACGGCACAAAAAACTTGATCGCTGCCACAATGCCCTCGTAGTACGCCATGCAAATGAACGCGGTGGCCCCGGACACCGCCAACCCCACAAAGAACCCGATGCGCACCGAGCGACACTCGGGTTTGTCAAAGTATGGCGTCCAGTTGAATACAAACCCGGCGCCACCACAGAGGGCCGAGAACGTGATGTAAGCCACCAACAATTTGGGGTGGTGGTACAACGCGCAGTACTCCACCGCCACCACTGAGCATGTTATTAATACCGTGATACCGGTGTAGTCCACGCATGCATACCTCTGCCGCGTAGGGTAGTGCGCAAAGCACGAGTACGTGTGCCATATCGACGAGCTCGCGAGGCAGTTCATCGCCGCCGCAAGGAACGCATAAATAATCACATTGTCGCGGACTGAGTTCTGTCGAAACACCTGCGTCAGCGGAAAGTGCCACGCCGCGAGCACAAGCACGACCACGAGTCCCATCAAGTGCGACCAGATGTTCATCGATTCGTTGTGGTTAAAGCGGAACACAGACTCAAACATGGTCCGGTGGCTCAACGAGAACCGGTACCCCTCGATGATATACTTGTTCTCGCGCCACGCCAACGGCAACTCGTAGTAATGGATATGCCGGCTCTCGGCGTTGCGCAACGCGCGGTTGAAGTTGAAGAACCGCAACTTGTTGAAAATGCTGTCCCGTGAGTAGTCGTCAGTGGCTGCGGGGGTGTTTTCGCGGATAAAGTCGTCAATCTGTGTCAACTTTTCGTCAAAGTATTGGATAGTGGTAATGATCTTTTTCGACAACACCTCCTTCTTGTTGAGCCCACGCGACTCCTGCTGTTCCGTCTCCTTCTCTCCAATGTTTTCAGTGATGTCATCCTCCTCCTCCACGGCGGAGGAGGAAAATAAGTAGTTGTACTGGTCATCCAACGTCTTATAGAGGTATTCCAAGTTCGTAAACGAGTTGGTCAATACCGACTTGCGGATCAACGTCAACCGCTGGTGCACCAAGTTGAGGTTGTTGATGGAAAACTTTTTCAACAGCTGAAAGCTCGCCAGCGACGAGGATCTCCTGTAGCCAGAACCCAGGCTCGAGTCGAAGCCCGAACTGCCTGACGCTCTTCTGGTTCTGCCTCTAGCGGCTCCTGCTGTACCTTCTCCTTCTGCAGCTATTCCAGCCTCTTGCGACTCGACATACTGCACGCTCTCGGCAAGCTCCTTTTCGCTCTCAAACTTGAAAAACTGCTCAAAGTTGTTGAGGCGCGCTTCGAGCGACGACACAAACTGGTCCAACTTCTCCACTAATAACTCCTCAGCCGTGTTGATCACCGTTGACTGGGTGCGCGAGTGCACGGGCAAGGCCCGGTTGCGCAAGCTCTGCTCCTTTTCGGTATTGCTCATGCTAAAGGAGAGTGGTAGTGGTATCAGATCACTATACGATCGGGATAGAGCTAGGTAGGATAAATGAGTGCACCTGCTGGTGTTATCTCTTGATACAAATAACGAGGAGGAGGGTTGTGGTGGACGTGGTGCTCTAGAAATGGGGAAACTGCACAGTAAGGGTTGTGTTTGTGTCTATACTCAAAGGAGGGACAAGCAAAGATGCTGAAACGTGGGACACTCTATAGTGATTGACAATAGAAAAGTGCTAGCCCAGTCTACTTATTAATTGGTGGTGGAAAAAAAGGAAAAGCAAGGAAAAAGCATTTCTTTTTCTCCCTGGCCCCTTAATGCAGACTCCTGGTGAAGCAGGTGACTAACAAAAAGAATAGGGGAAAATGCCGATTTTCACTTGGGACAAATCATGTACCAGCCCGAGAAAAACTCCCACCAAAATGGCACACACCACGTCATGCACAGAGGCGGGATCCAATCTGGTAGATACAGGAAAGCAAGGTGCAAGTGAAGAGCCGTAGGATCTGTTTTTGCAAGTTCGGTTATCTTAAAGACCACACCAAAGTGGCCTGTTGAAACTGCAAATCACGTGAGCAGAGGCTGGCTGGCTGTCCGGGCGCCATCACCTGACCGCGCTCCTCTACTTATCCAGCAAGTGCTGCACACATTTTACTACTGCTGCTGCTACCACTTCTCTTGTGTTATTATCCATCAATGTATACAATACCTGTTCCTACTGGTGGTGCTTCTTCCGCTCGATGTTCTCGTAGTCGTACAATGCCTTGCGCATGGGCCGGCCCATCTTGAACGTCGAAGTGAGCTTGTTGTACTGCGCCCTTGTCTGGGCGTCGCTGTCCAATCTCACGTTGTCACGTCCAGACAAGTCAAATAAGAACTCACTCTCCTCATGGTGCATATCCGTGTACTTTTTGGTCAAGTAGTACTCCACCAATATCTCGTCGTTGTCTAACAACAGCAACACCTGGGTATCGGTCATGTGCCGCACCTTGTCCAACAACTTGCCTTTATCAATCTTGCCCTCGGCATCGACGAGCTCACTATGATCAAACACAGCCGCCACGTCGTCGTGCTTGAGCCATAAGTTCAATCGCGGCACAAAGTACCAGCCGTGGAACTCGTACCAGGTGAGCCCGTTCGAGTACTCAAACACCAACCGATGCGTAATTGTCGAGGGCACAAACACGGGCACCCCCTGCAACATCGAGTACCGTAATGGCGACAACTGGTCCAACTTGTAAAAGTGCTTTCGGCGGTCGTTGTAGACCTCCACATTCTTAACGCCCTCGGGTTTCTGGATATCCACTAAGTGGTTGTTCTTGTACTCCGCCGGGAGCGCCGCTGCCGACTTGCTCAACGCAGTGATGTCGATGTAAATGCCCGAATCCACGTCCACAAACCGAGCATCAATGTGGTTATCGCCCACGGAGATACCGCGGTTGTGCATGTAGGGGTTCACGTCGATAAGGAACTTACCATATCCCTCGCTGGGGTCCTCCACGATTAAGGTGTGGTTAAACTCGCGCGCGAGCCGCAGCAACTCCTGCATGGGCACCTGTACGTCGATGTCAACGTCGAAGGGGAACATGAACCCGTTCCAGTACCACGATAAGAGTGGGCCATGCATGATCCAGGTGATGATGCCCTTCTCCTCGGCAAACCGACTCCAGTTGCGCAACAACCGGTCTAAGATGATCTTGGTGCGGTGGTTCAACTCCTGCTCGCTCCACCCGGGCCTGTCATAGTTTAACGCTCCGTTGAAGAAACGCCAGTCGTAGTGCCACCCCCACTCCTGATCGCGGTTGCGCGGGTCATCCATCCGGATTACCGCCATTCGGAAGTATCGCGGCTCGTTGGCGTCCGTATACTGCTTGCACTCAACCAACCCATCGTAGTATATCTGCTCCTGGATAGTAAGACCACCGGTCTCCATGCCCTTCTTTCCAATGGCCGCCAACTGGTCGTCGATAGAGGGTGGCGCAGCAAACATCTTTTCCGTGAGCTTAAAGTCGCGCGACGCGCTCTTACTACTACTGCTGCCACTACGGCTCTTGATAGTAGAGTACATCTTGTAGCCCAGGTCCTTTTCGGACAAGTGCTTGGGTACCACCGTCTTTTTGAGCGAGTTGAAGATGGCGACGTGGTTAATACTTGCATGGCGTGGGTCCTTGATCTTGTTGCTGGCGACGTAGTTGTCCACAAGAGGTGACCCCGCGAGCCGCTGATTGTTCTTTTCGTCCACGTCAAACTCGTAAGTGCCGCCATCGCTGTTCAAGATGATGACCCGCACCGGCTTCTTCAAGTGGGTCATAGCGTACGATTTCGCCTCCAATACCCGAAAGTCATTGAACGGGCGGTCTTCGTGCGACGAGTGGTCGTGAATGACAAACCCGGGCAACTGCGTCCGTGACTTATACCCCAATGCCTCGATCTGATCCTGCGGGAACTGCAGGTTGTTGGTGCAAAAGTAAGAGGTGTCGGGGTCGTTGTTGGTGACGCGACGGATATCGTAGCAGTGCGTCCGTTCCTCCATTGGTTTCCGCAAGTCCTCGTTCAACACCGTGAGGTCCATCCAGTCGCCCCAGTTGAATGGGAACGTTAGTGGCGCCAACACGTTTGCGTCCACAGTAGGTTTTCTGCCGCGCTGCATGTACTGCATCTTGATCTCGTTCAAGTACATGGCAAGGGTGAAGCGCGGGTCAAAGAACAACTCGTCCCTGTTGGCCCACGACTCGGTGGTTTCGCCCTTGGCCGTGAACAAGTCGAGAGGCACAGAAACTTCCACCTGTGTTATGCCCGTTTGGGCCATGTAGTACCGCTCGGGGTCGCGCTCAACCTGCTTGAACCGCTGCGCCACCTGCGCCTCAAACCGCTGCTTTCTCGTGGGCTTAAGGAACAGGGCCAGAGAGCGCGAAGCTTGCAACGCCGACTGGCGGAATATGAGGAATAACACGTTGAACACCACCACCATTGCGAGAAGCACCTTGGCCACCTTGGCCATCTGGCGGGACCGGACGATTGCACCCCACCCGAGGCTATCTTCACCTAGTTTTAGCGTCATTTGGGTCAAAAATGTAAGTATATGTAAAGGAGTGTGTGGGGTGTGTGTTCAGTGATGTAAGGAATTTCCACGAGGTAGTATCGAAAGTGGAAACACTCTGGTGGGCAATGAAAGAAGTAAGCAGGTGTTGTGTTTTTTTATTTACGGAAAAGCATGGTGTGCTAGAAAAGGGAAGTAAAATTTTTTTATGTGGTGGAGATCCCGCATGTACACACGCTAATGGGGCGGAAATCAGAGACAAAAGTCACACGAGCCATAGTGAAACAGACACACAAATCCCACCATTGTATCTGGCGCAAAGGACGCTGGTGCTGGAGTCAGATAAGAGGGCAGGTGCAAGTGCGAGTACGAGTGAAAGAGCAAGAACAAGAAGAAGTATAAGCTATCTAGATGCTTAATGTTTGGGAACACCTTAAACAGGGATCCCTACTTTATCACTATTGATGTACACAAGTTACATAACCATAGGCTCCTCTACCCCTGCCATTCGGTGACTTCCTAAATGGTGGTGACCGAATTGGAAATATGGAGCGATTCCGAGACCAAAAAAAGAATAAAATTTTTTTTCACCCGCTCTTCTCCCCTTTTGTGTCGTGTGATCGATTGCCGTTTCTCTTCCGTGCTACAGTGTGCAGCTGCATGGGAAAAGAATATAATGATGTATAACGCTGTGGGAAAAAGGAGAGAAGCACATAAAACGGGAATGCAGGCGTCAAAGCGAAAGCTTGCCGCAGCAGCTGGCGGTACTGGTGTGACTGTTTCTCTGCTGTGGTCTGTAGATGAGACCATGCCAACCCAGAGGTGGTTCATTTTTTTCGACTGTACGTGTTTCTTGCATGGCATGTTCGCCACAAACAAAGAGTAATAAAAAAACAACATAGAAATCGTGGCGCGCCTAGATAATAAGCCAGTATGGGTTACACCCTCTATTTCTCCCACCTTCTTCCACTTGCCTTGAGATCATTTTTTATGATTGGGGCAGCTTTCCTGCAGCAAGGAGCCAGTCCAGGTGGGAGGAGGCGGGGGGTGCCCGCGCGACGCTGAGTTTGGGACAAGCAGGACTATGAGGGCAGATGTGTTCTGTTAACATGGATCCAGAGCCGGTATTAGTGCCAGTGTGGACAGGGAAACGCAGGCCACTGTCTTAAAAAATGACCCCCGAGAGCATCACCAGTAGACAAAGCTAGCGCAGAGTCCAGAACATATAGAGAAGCATCTTCTAGCTGTTTTCCTGATAAACCTGAAATGAAATATATCACGTGACATGGATGTATAAAGCCTAACTGGAAAAAAAATCCATACACCATGTTTGCATCCATACAACAGGCGCCATGCATCCACATACTAAATTGCCCCCGTGCTACAATATTTAACAACTTACATCCAAACACCAAGTAGGAAGTATCAGTGGTAAGCATGGGTATCCGAAGGTACAAAATTGGTAGCTACATAATAAGCGCTTTGCATCCAAACACCAGGGATTCTACATCCACACAGCAACATATAAATTGCACTAGCTCATAAGTAGCCAAGACCGTGCCTGGGCAACAAACAGATGTGCCAGGCACCACAGCCAGTTGCATCACACCACGCGGAAACTACCAATCCATACAAGGGTGCAAACACAATTCTGGTTGTGGCCAACTCCACGCCCACGACGAAATGATCATGCTTCCCTCCCACCCCCTCTTCCCCACCAAAAAACACTTTGAATGTGTTCCCCTTTTTGGGAATTATATACCATCCACAGTACATTCTGCTCGCTCTCTCGAGCCCAACCAGGTCTCCTCGTCTATCCCCGCTTTTTCCCTTTCAGTGAAAGAGCGCTTGCCCCTATATTTCTTCCTCTAGGTGTGTGTGTGAGATCCTCTCTTTTTCTTTTTTGCTCCTTGTTGATGCCCTAAAATAGTTGCTTGTTTAGGCAATTATTTTTTTATGTCCCAACTGGTACCTCTCTCGCTTCAGGTCATGTGATTTTCACAGTTTACTGTATGACCTGCAACACAGAGCTGACCTATGGTGACACGCTGTAACATTACTGCTGCAATCCGCGGACATAGTGGAATGAGAGAAAGAGACAACGGGAGGGTGGGGCGAGCCAGAAGGACGGTGGCGGCGGAAGGGGAAACAGATTCCAACTGAAGCTAGTGGTTTATCTCCCGCGGCTGCCACCGCGATAAGCTGGATATACCCCTTCAGTCACAGCGTAGCACACCGGTATGTGCTCTAGTAAGTTCGTGGCTGTGTGGGGTGAGGGGTGATGGGGGATGGGGGATGGGGATTTGCCCGGCACGTCCAAGTAGCCGTGGTGGAGAGTGGGGTTTTGGTTGAAAAATTTCATATGTCAAAACCCAAAAAAGAAAATGCCCAAAAGAGGGCCAACCAATAAATAGCAAACCGACGGGCCTCGAAGTTCCACTCTCCTACTCCACATACTCTTCTCTAAACCCATCCAACCCATCCAACCGCTCCAAGCACACACCGGCTCACTCACCCAGCTCCCCAAACCCCACCAGTCGTAGCCCATCCCTTAACCCACGTACCTTTTCCATCTTATTTCTACCCAATTCCCCGCCACGTTTCAATTGTCAGGAAATCAACCACGCACAACACGCCCACGAGATTTCAGGTCCACGCTTTTTTTGTCCACTCTCTTTCTTTTCCCACTCACACAAGGATTACATAAGAAGAAAAAAAGAAGCCCAAATCCCAAGTCCCAAATCCAACGCATAAAGTGTACTTTTGACAACCCGCTTCTACCTATCCAGCTGCCACTAAACTAACTAGACACAACCATACAATGGAGGTCTCACCAAGCACGTTAGAGTTTACCGGTATGTTACACCCCATCTTGCCGATTATCTTTTGGAGGAAGAAAGCCTGTTCTATAGAGTCGCCTGAACGAGAGGCAAGGTCGGAAAAATAGGGGGCAGCGAGGGGAACAAGTAAATGGGAGAGCAAGATGGATACGAGTAATGGCTTTGACATGTGCCACTATGATTTGTGCCCGTGACTTAGTCAGGCTCATCCAGCCAGGCTCCTACCGAGTCTGTTTCCCATCGCTCCCATCGCTCCTTGAGCTCTGCCCACTCTCCCACCCTCCGACCTCCACCACGAAATTGCTACTAACATTCTCCCTTGCTCTTCTTTCTAGGCTCCTTTACCAAGCAAACCACAGAGTATTTGACCTTGTCGAACCCTACCAACACGCCCTTGGCATTCAAGGTCAAGACCACGGCCCCCAAGTTGTACTGCGTCAGACCCAACGCCAGCATAATTGCGCCCGGTGACAAATTGCAGATCTCCATCATCTTGCAGGGGTTCTCGCAACCCTTACCACAGGACTACAAATGCAAGGACAAGTTCTTGTTGGTGTCCTTGCCCGCGCCCCAGTTGTCTGACCCTTCCAGGGTCAGCGAGGCGTGGCCCGAGTTAGAGGCGCAGCACAAGTCGCAGATTGTGTCCAAGAAGTTGAGAGTCAACTACGTTGTTGGCAAGGACAAGCCCGACAATGGCAACGGCTCTGCTACTGGTGCTAGTGCTGGTACTGGCGCTGGTGCTGCACCAGTCCACCAACAGGACGTATCGTTACAAAGCCGCGGTTCCGCTGCCGGTGGTACTCCTGCTGTTGCTGCCACCGCCGTGGGTGGTGCTGCCGTGGGTGGTGCCGCCGGCATCATTGGTGCCTCGGGCTACAACCAGAGCCAGCAGGTCCCCAACGGCGACGCGTCCTTCACTACCAGCGCCGGCGACTTGGGCAACCGCGACAAGTCCTTTGACACCAGCTCAGCACACCAGGGCTACAATGGCGGCTACCAGCAGCAACCACCCCAGCAGCAGCAACAACAGCAACCACACTACAGCCAGCAGCCTCAGTACAATCAACAGCCACAGTACAACCAGCAGCCCAGTTACCAGGCCCAGGCTCCCGTCGCCGCTGATCAGCCCTCCTCACAGGTCCAGCGTGAGTTGGAGACCTTGGCGAGACAGGTTAGACAATTGTCCAGCAAGTTGGACGAAAGTGAGCGCGCGGTCTCGTCCAACCGGTCCTCGTCTTCCTTCCTCACCTCCGAGAATGGCGAGGGCGTCAATGGCGTCTCCTTGCCTGTGGCGTTGGTCCTTGTTCTCATTGCCTTCCTCCTTGGCTGGTTGGTGTTCTAATCGGGTTCTTCCTGATGTAGCCTCTTTATATTTTTTTGTATTTGTTATCACCATGTAATGCCACAGCTATCACTCGTGCCTCCCTGAGAATTTTGTTCTGCGCACGCTCAACTCATTGGGGTCAAAAAAGTAAGCAAGGCGCGAAAGAACCAAAGAGGGAAACAACGACAAAAGAACCAAAAAAAAAGAATGCGGGTGACCATTAAGCAATTGCATGCAACGATAGGATCAGCAGCACCAGCAGAAGCAGAAACAGCATCAGCAGAGGCATCAGCAGCATTAGAAAATATACACAAATACAAACTTCCTACCAGCTGCAGCTGCTCCTTCCATTATACTGTTCACCATGGGAAGAGCCACCATCAAGTCGGGGACAATCAACCTCCTCAACACCATCATTGGCGCCGGGATCTTGGCCATGCCGTTTGGGCTCAAGAGTAACGGGCTCGTGTTTGGCTGTGCGTTGATTGTGTGGTCTGCACTAACGTCGGCATTTGGGTTGTACCTCCAGAACAAGGTGGCCAAGTACACCGACCAGCGCGGCGCCGTGTCGTACTTTAGCTTGGCACAGTTGACGTACCCCAACTTGTCGATCGTGTTTGACTCAGCCATATCCATTAAGTGCTTTGGTGTCGGCGTGAGCTACCTCGTGGTTATCGGCGACCTCATGCCCAAAATCATGGAGAGCTTGAACGTGAAGGAGGAGTCGGTGCTCATGGCACGCAACTTCTGGATCTCGGTGTTCATGGTCGTCATTGTCGTACCCTTATCGTACTTAAAGAAGTTGGATTCGCTCAAGTACACCAGCATTGTAGCCCTCGTGTCGGTGGTGTACTTGATCTGCCTCGTGATTGTGCACTTTTTCGTCAGCGACGTTCCCGTGGAGAACAGGCACGTGGAGTACGTGGGGCCTGTGTCTATCACGTCCACGTTGGCATCGTTCCCCATCTTTGTGTTTGCCTACACCTGCCACCAGAACATGTTTGCCATCATCAACGAATTAAAGCCCAGCGACGCCGATGGGTCGCAGACGCGCCAGTCGAACTTGATCATCCGCAATGCCCTTTTAACGGCGTGCGCGTCGTACCTCGTGGTGGGCATCTTTGGGTACTTGACGTTCGGCGACTCCGTCAACGGCAACATAATCACCATGTACCCGCGCGATTCCATCTCGTCTTTAGTTGGCCGGCTCTGCATTGTCATCATGGTGAGCTTGTCATTCCCATTACAGTGCCACCCATGCCGTGGGTCCATCAACCACGTTGTGCACTTTCTCACGCATGGCGTGCAGGCGTCAAAAGTGAGGGGACACGCCGCCGGTGGCACCACCATCAACGGCATCTCAATGGACAACCAGGGCTACGCGGCCTTGCATTCAGACGTTGAGCTGTTGGGCTCACTAAACAGCGACTCCATGCAGGAAGAGTCGTTCATCTCCACCACACCCATGGAGGGCGCCCAGGACACCGACGGGCACGACCCCATCATTGTGCCGCTCACTTCCAAGCGGTTCTACATCATCACCACCTTCATCGTGGTGTGCTCGTACCTCGTAGCCATCACAGTGACCTCGCTCGCACACGTATTAGCTTTTGTGGGCTCCACCGGGTCTACGTCAATCTCGTTCATCCTCCCGGGCCTCTTTGGGTTCTTGTTGATCAAGCCTCTCAATGGAGCCACCGCGCTCACTGGGTTGGAGCGATTCTGCAAGTACGGCGGCTTGGTGTTGTCGGTGTGGGGAGTCTTGGTGATGATCATTTGCTTGGGAGCAACGATATTTTTGGGCGCCACCCACTGATATGGGGAGATGATATACATGTAAACAACTGATATATAAACAAACACACATATATATATATATATATATGCATATTGCTGTACGCCATGGGGCGGGCTACTTTGTGTTTGCAAGATCACTTAACGACGATGGAGTAAACACCTTGAGGTCCTCAGCAATCTGCGGAATGATGCTACCAGCACTATCGGCGCTAGCACCAGCTCCACGACGGACTGAGACATGCTTATGGTAGTCTACCAAATCAGAAATCTGCAAGTGGCCGTGGATGGGCACTAGAAAGTTGTGGGCAAAGTTGTAGTACATGATCTTAAACTCCACAGCACCATCGTCGCTTGTCACCACGGTCATGGGGTACTTTAAGGAGATGTAGGAAAGGTCGCGGTCCAACCGCTTGAGCCACTTCCAGTGCCGCACAAAGCCACGAAACTTGACGCCCATCTTGTCGCTATGCTCACCGCGGGGAAACTGCGACACGTACTTGGCCAAGCCAGGGTACTCAAACGTGTTGGCGTACACGCTGGGCGCGATGGTACTGGTGGCAAAATCAAGGTCAAGATACAACGCGCCATCAAATATGAACCGGAACGTCTTACCCTTGGAGCTCACAAACCGGAGCCGCGCCAACCGCTGCAGGAGGATGTACTTATGCTGAATGGCCTTGATCTCCCGCGCCTCGTACGTTTTGAGCTCGTTGAACTCGCCCTGCATAGATGACAACAGCTCCTCAATCCGGGCCCGCTCTTGCACGCTCTTCAGGACCCGTGCATTTAGAGCTTGCAACTCCTGCTCGGCGGCAGCCACCTCAACAAGCACACGTGCCAACTCGCGCTTGCGGGCAGCAACCTCACTCTTTATCTCGAGCAATCTTTCTTGCAGCACTGTGCCTAACTCGCTCGTGGTCCGCTTGATGTCATCCATTTTTACCCGGAGTGCCTTCTGGTACGCCACCGCGTGCTGGAGCACATCGTCCAACTTGTGGATATTTTCAGAAAGCTGGGCCTGGTCCCGCTGCAAGTTGTCGCGCTGCATCTCCAACTCCTGGAGCAAGTTCGCCATGAGCTGCGCACGCCAGTCACACCACGTCTTGCGCGACTCGAATCGGGTGTAGTCGCGGACCAACTGCATCCTCACGTTCATAAGCTGCCGGCTGCTAGCGCTGCTGGCGTAGTACTCGCGGAAGATTGCGGGGTTGTTGTTCTCAATCACGGCGTTGTATTCATCATACACCTTGCGGCCATCGTCGATGTTCTTGTTAACCTCCTCGCAGCTGAACTGGTAGAGGGCAAAGAGCTCGAGGTGAGGCCGCGCGAGGATATACTCGTGCAACTCAAAGTTATCGTTTGGAACTGCGGATGCAGATGCAGACGAGGTCGTGTTCGCGATGCCCGCTTTCGGCAGGACGCTCAAACTCAACTCCAAGTCGTCATAGAACCGCACGCCAATGTCGGAAAGGAACTGGGCCAACTTTACCGGAGTGTGGTCGTCTTCTTCCTCGGAATTGTCCTCGTGGCCATTAATCGTGTCTTTGGTGGTGGCAGTGGCAGTTTGCTGGAGTGCGCCAAATTCATCAGTACCAACATCTGCCCCCGAAGCTTGTGTGAGCTGCATGGGCTGTGACTCCAACAACTCGTCGTTTTCAGCAGGAGCTGGGTGGAGCCTATGGTCACCCCTGACTTCCCTCTTCGACAACATCACCGGATTCTCGATGAAATCCATTTGCTGGATACTTTCAGGTTCCGCAAACGGATTAATGGTGCTCACAGCCTGGGTCAACTCCATTTGCTGGCTGCCTCCCACTTCGTCATTGGAGGTGGTGGGATGGGAGACAGGAACGACAGGAGCGGTGTTGGTGATTTCCAACTGTTCCGTTAACTCCATGGTCACAACATTTCCCAAGTCCTCCATTTCTGTATCTTCTGTTTCTTTCAACAGACCCATCTCGCCAAAGGAGTCTTTTGGTAGCCTCGGCGGCTCTGGCTTTTTAAACCCGGTACTAGCGTCTTTACCTGTATCGGCAGACCTGGAGCTGGCCTTTATTGTTGACACAATCTGGGTCATTTCCATTGCCTGCGTATCATCTTGCTGCGGCGGCTCTTCTCGCTGCGATACATTCCCTTGCTGCAGCGCATCCTCTTTTTCACCCTCACGGTTGTTTTCACTAGGTGCTTGGATCACACCAATAGCTTGTGTCAACTCCATTGGCTGTGTAAACTCCATGGCCTGCGTGGAACCCCCACTGGTATCCTCTGCCAGTCTACTCAACACGTTGTTGGGAGCTTGTGTAATATCCATCGTTTGCGTCCCATCATCGATGTTGGCGTCGATGTCGTTGTGTGAGTTCTGCTTCTGGTACTGCCGGTGCTGAATCATACCGCTAGAAACTTGTGTCAATTCTATAGGCTCAAATGAGTCTGTGTTGTCACGGTGCCTGGAGCCGTCCTCCTCGTCTTCCTTCATAGCACCTAACGGGGCAGGGTCTAGCTTTGCCGGAGTGACCCTGGCAAATGTCTGGGTCAACTCCATGGCCGACTCGTCAGTACCATCCTCACCACCAGGACCCGTCTGCTCCCAGATGCCACCAACAGTTTCTACCTCCCCGGTTCCCCGCCGTATCTTGGAAATCACATTCGTTACTTCCATTGTATCTTCATCACCACCACCAGACTGTCTATTCTCTTGGCCCTGACATTGCTCCTCGTCTGAGCTATCGCAAAGCATCTCTTCGCCAGTGTCATCTGAAGGTTCCAATTTTTTGCCTCCTGCAACCGAAAACTGGTATGGCTCCGTTCCTGGCTCCGTTCCTGGCTCCGTTCCTGGCTCCGGCCCTGCCCCACTCACGGTTTTTCGTCTCTTGTTGGGTATACGGTCGTACTTGCGCAACGTCACCTCGGGATTGAACGATACTCTCCGCTCGCTGTTGAGCAATGGTAGCGTCGTGTCCTTCAATATGCTCTTTTTCATTGCTGGTGTGGTGGTGTCTATTTGGGATTATCTTGCGTGGAGTCTGATTCGTTTGTTTTGATTTCGTGTGCAGACAGATTTCATTTTCAATCGCATTCAGAGGCAGACGCGTGAGCAAATAGGCTGGAAAAAAGTGCCTATATCCACACCAGAACCCGTTTACACATATACACCACTGCTTCCCCCTCTATGTAATCAACTCTATGCTCTTTCGGTGCACGCGGAGATCAGACATGTCGTCGGGTGGCATGGCTGTCTCGAGATCGTACTCGTTGATCGCCTCAAAGTCCACAAACTCATTGGCCAACGAGCTGAACTTGGTCTGAATCAACTGTGCTAAGATAAACCGGTCGATGAACCCGCTCATCACGTGGTCTACGCTGTTATTCTCATTGAACACCACTAGGTAGTTGAGATGCAACTTCTCAAACGCCTCGAGTACCAACACCGCGGGCGTGAGGGCGTTGATTACAAGCATCGACTTCTCCACCGCGAGGTCCACTTGCTCCATGTGCGACGACACGCGTCGCTCATAGTGGAGCTGCCGCGACAACGCCGACCGCGGAAGCCCCTCCACCTGAAATGAGAGCACCGCATGCACATCATCCACGCTCGCGACTCTACTTGCGAGCTCATGCTTTGCCACGTACCCGATATACACAGGATCGCTGTGGTTCAATATCACAGGGTACCCCTCGTGCGAGTCGTCGTTGAGCCACGCGCCCAAGGCAGTGGCAGTGTATTCATCGCCATCTTCGGGCACGAGGCAGAGACACTTGACCTTGTTCACGGGCACGATCAATGAGGCTGCAGAAATATTGGGCAACTTGGTCTTAATGGTGGTGGTCAACGTTGAGAACGACACCAATCCAGAGCCTTTGCCGTCGTTGAGCGCCTTGCTCTCGGGGACGGTGTTGAAGTTGTTCTGCAACCACGTGTCGTAGATGTTGGAGGGACAGAGCCAGTCGTTGACAAACTTGGCCGTCATGACCGCGCACATGATGGGCAACACGTACGACACCGCGCCCGTCATCTCAAACATAATCACCACCACACACATCGTGAGCTTAGTGACGCCGGTCATGAATGACGCAGCGCCAATAACCGCGTATGACGGTGGCGACACGAGGCACGATTTTTCCGTGCACGTCGCCAATGAGTCCCAACTGAACCGCGACTGCAATCCCTGGGTCACAATGCCCAAGAACCGGCCCGTGGTGGCACCCAACACCAACGACGGCATGAGAATCCCTCCAGGCAAGTCTACCCCAAAGGTGTATGCGGCAAGCAAGAACCCCTGCACCACGATGTACAAGAGCTTGCCCAAGGTGGCAGCACTCGACGCCAGGCACAAGAAGTTGGTCGAGTTTAACTGATCGGTACCACCGGTGGTGCCGGCACCACTTGCATCACCCACAGAGGGGCAGTCCTTAAACAATAACTTCAAGTACGCCGATAGTGGTAACTTAGAGATCTCTAATGGAAAGTTCAAGAGTGTGGTGACAATCACCACCGCCAAGATCTCCAAGTACGGCCCCCACACGGCTGACTCGGTGCCAAACACGGCGCGGCTCAACCGCGCCTGAACACTTTTCCTCACCTGGGGCTGCGAGACCTTGGCATTTAAGGTGATGAGCAAGTACCCATACACTCCACCAAGGGCCCCGAGTACCACAAAAGGCACTACCTCCAAGAACAACCAGCTGAAATTGCCAAAGTTCACCAGGAACAAGTCGGATTCGTAAAAGTTGCGGCCGTCCGTGAGCAGCTTGAGCCCCGTGAGCGCCATTACCGCAAGAGTGGCACTCACAAAGCTGTTCCACATGATCTTGGTTGGCATAAAATAGCTGGGCATGCTCTCCAACACAAACAACACGCCGCCGATAGGTGACTCAAACGCTACAGCAATGCCTGTAGCGGTGGCGGCGCTGAGGATCTCCCGTCGCACCGCCTCGTTGACTGTAAGCTGCTTTACGCGCACAATCTGCTCGTACACCACATTAAACACGCAGCATGACACGTGCACCAAGGGTCCCTCCTTACCGAGCCAGAGCCCCGAGCCCACCACAAACACCAACCCCACGATCTTGTAGAACAAGGTGCGCGAGCCGAGGTACTCGCCCACACTCATGTTGAACCCAGAGATAATGAGCTTGATCTCGGGTATCCCCGACTGCTTGATCAAGTGGTCGCGGTTTATGGTCAAGTACGAGGCGATGCTGGCAAACCCCACGGCAAACACGAGATAAATGGGGAAGTTCACCACCACGGTGCTCCACGTGGCCTTTGTGTCGAAAAAGAGCCGCGCCCAGCTGTACCAGTCATCCACGGGACAGCTCGAGTACGGGTCCAGCAACGTCCATTTGTCGGCCTTGCTGAGACATAGCCCCTTCTTCAAGTCATTCACCTGTACTGAAACCAAGTCAATGGCGGCAGCAATATAGCCGAGCACTACCGCCAGCGCCACCAATGTGAGCCATTTCTTGTATGAATATGCAGATGTTTGTTTAGGCACGGCGAGGGTCTCCTGGGACCAGTCGATGAATGTATTGTCTTCATACGTGCGGGTGGTGCCAACGGCGGTGCCAGTGGTGCTGGTGGTAGTGCTACCCGATCTTGTATCTTCAGTGCTGGGCCGGTCCGCTGTTTGTATCTTGTTGTACACCAACGTCGGCACATCGTCCACCGTGTACTTTATAGAGCTGTTCTTGGGCTGCAGGAACATGGTCATGGTGCTTATATAGCCAACGGTGGTAATTTCACGAGATAATCCTGACAAGTAAAAATCACCACGCTGGAGAGACAGGAAGAAAGAAAAAAATCAAGCAGAGCAAAGAAGGAGAGAAAGAAAAAAAAACAACCACAACAAGAAACTGTCAATCATATTTACCAGTTCCTTGTCTACCCCTCCTCCCTCATACACAATGTCGGCATTCCTTTCAGGTGCATCCTCTACCCCCGGCACTTCATCGGCGGCCACAGGCCAAGAATTGCTCAACGACATCACGATAAACAACCCACCCGAGGACTCGATTGAGGACCTCTCATTCTCGCCCCAGCAGGACTTGTTGGCGGTGGCGTCGTGGGATAAAAAGGTGCGCATCTACGAGATTGATTCCAACACCGGCAACAACCAGGGCCGAGCATTGTACGAGCACGAGGGTCCCGTGTTTTCGTCGCGGTGGTCGCTCGACGGTACCAAGGTGGTGAGTGGTGGTGCTGACCGACAAGTGAAGATCTTTGACTTACAGTCGCAGCAGGCGCAGCAGATTGGTCAGCACGATGCTGCGGTACGGGCCGTGAGGTATGTCGAGTGTGGGCCCAGCAACACTCCAGCCGTAGTGTCGGGGTCATGGGACAAGACGTTGCGGTACTGGGACATGCGGTCGCCGCAGCCCATCACGACCCTCCAGCTTCCGGAAAGGGTGTACTCGATGGACGCGGTGCAAAAGCTCTTGGTAGTGGGGTGCGCCGACAGGCACATTTCAGTAATTGACTTGAACAACCCACAGACGATCTTCAAGAGCTCGCAGTCGCCATTGAAGTGGCAGACGCGGGTGGTGACGTGCTACCCACAGGGCAACGGGTTTGCCATTGGCTCGATTGAGGGCCGGTGTGGCATCCAGTACATTGCAGACACGGAGCAGAAGAAGTTTGGTTTTTCGTTTAAGTGCCACCGCAAGAGCGGCGGCACGGGCACCACGTCATCACCCACGTCTACACTCAGACCGGCAGCGAGCGCCGAGTCACAGGCGTTCCCCGTGAATGCAATCTCGTTCCACCCGGTGTACGGCACGTTCTCGACGGCAGGATCCGACGGTACCTTTTGCTTTTGGGATAAGGACGCCAAGCAGCGGCTCAAGTCATTCCCCGAGTTGCCCGGGTCGATCACGGCAACCGCATTCAACAAGACCGGCGCTATATTTGCCTACGCCGTGAGCTACGACTGGCACTTGGGATATCAAGGCAACCGACCCGACTATCCCAACATGATAAAGTTGCATGCCACGAAGGATACCGAGATCAAGCAGAAGAACAAGCGATAGAGAGAAGCCGGGGAGAAGGAAAAAAGAAGCAGGGAGTACATTGAAGATGGTACATGTAGATATATAGTTACTGCAAATGTGCCATGTCAATGTCTGTTATCATGGTGGTCAGCCCCGTGCTCCACGGCTGACTGGGTGGGTGGAAGAGCAAGAGTAAGAAATATACGCTACCAATAGCCTTTTGTTTTTGATGTGTGTCCCTACCGAATTTCTTTTTTGTCACACATTTTCTTTCTTCCAGCCTTTTTTTCTTTTTCTGCCTCCAATTTGCCAATCACACACCCAATCGTCGAAGTTGAAAAAATAATACACAAACATTTTGGTGATAAACAGACGGATTAACAAGAAGAGCAGCAAACACCACCACTGCATGATGACGGTATATCCCAAGAGAGTAATCAGCAGTGAACCGTTTGTCTATCAGTTGGATTATATCGAAAAGACCAAGATAGAAGCCCAGACCCAGCCCTCGAGCTATGCCAGGCAGAGGAAACGGTTCACCAACCACAACCAGAACCACATCCATAATGGAAACAGCCACTACCACTATAAAAGTGGCAACGACATGTCCCCACCAGCTCTGACATTGCCCTTGCACACTAATAGGCGCAACTTTGTCCAGCAGCAACAGCCACCGCCCTTTGTCCCTGCTCAGCAGTACAACTACCATCCCGCGGTGTTCCATCAGCCCAAGGTCTTTGAAGACGACGATATGGGCATGAGGGCAAATGTTGGTGGCCGTGTTTCGGCCACCGTGTTTAGCTCGCCCTTTTCGTCGTCGGCCAGCAACAGCTCCAACGAGGACTTTGCCGGGTTTGCCCTCAAGAGTATGACCACTGGTGTGGGTGCCGGTACGGGCACGGGTACGGGCACAGGCACGGGAATAAGTACTCCCACCACTACCACGGTGTCGTCGTCCACTGTTTTTGATCCGTTCAAGCCCTTGGACTTGCACATGAGCGGCAACATCTGGGGCAAGAGCGGCGCCGGGTCTAATGCGACCGTATGGGGCTAGCTGGAGAAGAAGATAAGAAGAAGTACTATATGGAGAGCAAGAGGAAGATGGAAGGAGGGGGACTACAGAGATCGAGGTCGAGGTCGAGGTCGAGGTCGATGGTTTGAGTTATTTGGAAGGATTTCTTTTCGTGTTTTGTGTTTTTTATTATTGATTCTGGTTAAAGAACTAAGCGAGTTCTTAAAAAAGGGGGAAACCGGGGGGGAAGAGAAGGATAAGACGGTGATGGTTTTACACTAATGCTGTTTCCACTGGTGTGGTTATTTTGTTGTTTTTTCTGTTTTTGTTGTGACGTTTCTACTGTGAAAAGCTATTGGCTGGGAATAAGTCTAGAGGGAGAAAGGAAGGGAGACGATAACGTGAGTCTTGTTTTATTGTATTACCTTTTGTATATGCTGTTTAATTCTGTTTTACTATGCTGTTATCTGGGCTCAAGAGGAGGTACAGGTGGTGTGGTTATCCCATGTACTACCATGTGTATGCCCTAGAGTCACGTAATAAAGGAGGAGTGGAGTGTCTGGGCACATTTACGATACTCTTTTGGGCGTGTTTATACCAATTTCATCAAAGTTAATTAGGGTAGTATTTGCCAGAAAATAGTGGTAGTGCGCGTGGTCAAGAATATAATGGATTACCCGGAACTTTGTGGGATGGACAGGTGAGGTGAGGTGAGCTGCCACGTGAGCAGGAAAGGAAACGAGGCGCCGAAGCCTCCAAGGGAAGGGGTGCGAGGCAGAAGGAGACCACAGGGGAGACCGCCAAAGAGGGGAACATCTGATAACTTGGAGAGGGAAACTGAAGGAAAAGGAACGATAAAAAGTTAGCAAAGGCGGGCCTCCAGGGAAAGAGGAGAGGAGAGGAGAGGGGATCCCATACTGTAACTAGAGAGAAAGAGAGAAGAAAAATACAGTACTCAAGAAAAAGGGGGGAACGAAGGGGGGGAAGCAACAGAGTAACAGAGCAACAGAGCAACAGAGTAACAGAGTAACAGATACTAAGACAGACGAGTAAGGCGGGAGAACAACAGAGGAGCCAAGGCGGTCCAGCATAAGAACGTGTGAAAATAAAATAGCTGATTGCAAAGAGCAGTTGGGGGATAAGGGTGTATCAGCACTTGGTGGTATAAATGCCTTGATGATAGAGACTGAACACGAGGGGGTTGGAGCACGCCAAGGGGGGCAGGCAAATAGAGAGAGGGAAACAAGGGAACAGTACTGCCAGCACAAAAGACCCTTTAGATTCCAGATCGGCACCCTCCTGTGGTAATAAGTGGGCGGTGGCTACTGATAAATATCTCAGTTGCCCTCTACTAAGACCACCACTGTGGCTCTCACTGGTATCTGTATCTTTCTCTCTCAGTAACTCTCGCTACCACCGTCTACTTCACTTTGGGCTGACGTCTGCTTCAAAAAGGGTGGTGTGCTTTTTTGTGGAAGAGAATCATTTCTTTTTCGCCTGAAAATGGCGCGAAAAAAACAAAGAAAAAAAAGAGAGAGAGAGAGAGAGGGAGGGAGGGAGGGAGAAAGAGAAGGAGTGGTGGTAGTAGAGAAGGACTACCCCTTTCACTTCTGGTGGTAGACCGCTGTAGAGACACTATATTAACTAGTACACCATCTGATTAGCAGCACCACACCCATTACTAGGCAGACCAAGGAGACTCACCAAAGAAGGAAAAACAAAACAAAATAAAAGGAATTCTCAAATTTCTGTTCTTTTTTGGAGATTGTCAAAAAAAAAGATTTTATTCAATCAACAACTCTGAACCTCGTAGAGAGCCAATCCAATCCAAAAGTCACATACATAGCACTCACCCAGCCACACCCCATATATCCATACATCCATAAAACCATACACTAGTACATACACACATACAACAGTACACATACATCTACATACAAGCATAAACACACACACTGCACCACCATATTTGAGGCAACCACCACAGTAGACAAATAGACACATTCCCAGACTTTTATTCAGATTTATTCACCCACACACACATAACACATAACACATAACACATAGCACATAGCATACTACTCCTTCCCTCTATGAGCCAACACAACACACCCCACTTGTACAACAAGCGGACTCCCATAGCCAATGTCCACGGTGACTATGCGGCGTCCAACATCTCCGACACCCACGCCACCAACGCCAAGCAGCTCTTGAATGCCTACATCTACGACTTTTTGGTCAAGAGCCGCTTGCCGCAGACGGCCAAGATCTTTGTCAACGAGGCAGATATCCCCTCTGTGGCCTCCCTGTCCACCCACTCGTCCAACAAAAACTCCCCTCGCCAGAGTAAGGACGGCCCCGTGACGTTGTCGCCCCACCAACAGCAGTTCTACAAAGACTTCAACTTACCTGGACTTGCCTTGGCAATGGATTCGCCCCAAGGGTTCCTCTACGAATGGTGGCAGATCTTCTGGGACGTGTTTCAGGCCAAGAATGGCGGCGGCGCGTCCTCAACCGCAGGAGCAGGCCTAGGCGCAGGCGCAGGGGCCAACGCTAATGCCGTGGGCAAGCCAAACTTTGCATTACAGTACTACCAGTTGCACTTGTTAAAGCAGCGACAGCAGCAGCAGGAGTTGGCCATGGCAATGCCCAACGTGCAGGCCCAGTTCCAGGGTCAGACGGCGGTAATGGCTGCTGCCGTTGCCCAGCAAGCACAGGCGCAACAGGCGCAAGCACAGGCACAGGCACAGGCACAGGCACAGGCACAGGCACAGGCACAGGCACAAGCACAGGCACAGGCACAGGCACAGGCGCAAGCGCAAGCGCAAGCGCAAGCACAGGCGCAAGCACAGGCGCAAGCACAGGCACAAGCACAGGCACAGGCACAGGCACAAGCACAAGCCCAACAGGCACAACAGGCCCAGAGCCAAAGCCAAGGCCAGTTCCCCGTGCCACCGCAGCACCTTTCACAACAACAGCAGCAACAGCCTCCTCCCCAATCACAAGGGCCGATCCCCCAGGGACCAGTCTCTACCCAATTTGGCCACGTGCAGCCCCATCCGCAGCAGATTCTCGCGAATCAGCAGTTCAACCAGTTGGACCAACAGGGCCAGCCGATTGACCAGCAGCACATGATGCTAATGATGAAGCAGCAGGCGGCTGCCGTCGCTGTTGCTCAGCAGCAGCAGCAGCAGCCACCACCATCACACCAACAGCCGCCCATGCAGATGGGTATGGGGACCGAGCCTTCGCCACAGCAGCTTGCCATGATGAACAACCCCAACTTAAGCATGCAGCAGCAAATGTTCTTACAACAGCAGCAGCAACAGCAACAACAGCAGCAACAACGGGGACCACCAAAGACGACATTTCAGCAACAGGCCCAGAATCAGATGAACAGTCTACGTCAGCAGGCTGCTGTTGCACAGCTGCAGCAACAACAGCACATTGACACTCCGCCCAAGAATTCGCCCGCGGGGCCTCGGATGAATCAGCAGACCCCGCAGACAGTGAATGCGCCGGTCCCCAATGGCGGCAACTACCCACAGCAGGGAATCATGGCCGGTCCCAGTGTAAGCAACACACAGATGCTCGGACAGGCCCCAGGGCCCTCTCCTTCGCAACAGCAGCAGGTACAACAGCAAGTGCAGCAACAGGCGCAGCTCACTCGAGGTCAAGGTATGAAGAAGAATAGTCCCGTGAATGGAAACAACCGCGGACCTGGTGGCAACAGCAATAATGGTAACAGCAACAACAGCAACAACCCCAATACCAGCAATGCCACCTATGCAGCGCCCAGTGGAAGAAACATGCATGCGCTTCAGGACTACCAGAACCAGTTGATGTTGTTGGAGAAGCAAAACAAGAAGCGGTTGGAGATTGCACGAAACAGCGGCGCTGGAGTCCTGGATCCCGCTGCCGCTGGCTATGGGATGCTTCCACCAGGACAGTCGCAGCTGCAGCCACAGGGACCCCAGCAGCAACAGCAACAGCAACAGCAGCAGTCACAGTCACAGTCGCAACCGCAATCGCAATCGCAGTCGCAGTCGCAGACGAGCCTGCTGCAGCAACCCACCCCCGCCACGTTCCACCCGCCACCTCCACCCACGAGTACCGGCCCTGGCAGTGGCTCTAGCAGTGTCCCCACTAGCGGCCCTGGCGCGAGTCAGTTCCAGCAGAAACTCTCACCCGCAGGCTCATTGAATTCGCCGTTGCTCAACAACAAGCCCTCGCCTGCCACCACGAAAAAGACCAAGAAGGAGCCCGCCAAGCGCTCACGCAAGGCCAGCGCGAGTCAGGCGTCGTTGTCAAATCAGCTGGCGGCTCCAGGAACCTCTAACACGCCTGCCGACACCCAGCGCGTGGGGTCGAACACGCCCAACATTGGTAAGAAGGAGTTTGCGCCCTTGACGCCATTGTCGGAGCCTGTGGTGGAGACCAAGAAGAAGCGCAAGGGCAGTACCATTACTGAGTCGCCCAAGAAACAGCCCGCCACCAGCAAGGCCAAGCAGGCGCAGCACCAGGCGCAGCAACAGTCGATCAAGGAGGAGAATGAGTCTGCTACGAGCTCCACCACCAAGAAGAATGCCAGGGATGAGCTTGACGACTTGGTGCCCCCACCGGCGCCCACGGAAGCCACCATCACCAGCGCGTTCAACGACCCCATTGCGAGCAGTGGTAGCCACACGGTGGGCAGTGGCGTTGGTGTTGGTGTTGGTGTCAGCGTCGACGAGCACCTGCTGGCACTGGACCCCTTGTTCAGTGTAGGTCTCTTAGACGAGCATCCCGATAGGAATGGCAGTGGCAGTGGCAGTGGCAGTGGCAGTGGCAGTGGCAATGGTAGTGGCACGGCGAGCGGCACGGCAAGCGGCGGCGGAAACGGGTTGTTTGGATCTAACACGCAGCCGTCGCAGGGAGCGTTGGTGGACGACATTGACTTTGACTTCAACCAATTTTGGAACGAGGGCAGTGGCGACAACTTGAATGATTCAATGTCTGGGTTCAACTGGGGCAGTGTCGACGCAATTGAGAACGGTGAGTCATAATCTAAAGAGGGCAACAAAGAAAAGAAGGGAGAAGTGAAAAAGGAGGGTGAAGTTCCTTGATTGTCTATGAACTCTCTGTTTCGTCACACCTTTGATTGTTGCTGCGTCTTCTTTTCTTCATCAACCAACCTAATTTTTTTTATTATTATATGTTCTATAGTATGTATTAGTAGAGTCCAATCTGTGTACACGTGAACCACTTTCCAGTACTGTTTCTCCCTCACTACTCTTCCTTCTTTGAGGCCTCTATCTGCACCTCGAGCTTGGCAAACCAACGGTCGAACTGGACCCACATGCCAACCACCACCACGCCGAGAATGGCCACCAACGTCGCCGAGCTTGATGCCGTGGCTGGAAACACGTTCCAGCACCATTCGTGGATAAACCAGAGAGGCAAGCCCACATAAACGGGAAAAGCGTAATAGAGCAACGCGGGGAGCTGCCACGCGTACCAGCTGAGAAACTGGTAGTGCAAGCTGCGGGCGCAGAGCACACCAACAAGGTTAGACACACTCATGATAATAAACACCAACTGTGGGCCCGTGTGCGCGTCCAAAACCTTGTTTTGGCTGCAGATGGTGGTCCTGGGCTTGAACCCGTCCACCACGAGCTGGGTCACGCTCTTGCCCGTGACTCGGGGACTAAAGAACCTTGTGGCGGCAAACGTCATGAGCAACACAAGGTGGGTACCGAGCAAGAGCTGCGCAAACCCATCGGACAAGAACGTGTCTTCGCTCACGAACTTCCAGTTCACCGTCCACTCGTACAAGAACTTGCGCTTAAAGTCAAACGCCTGGTTGATGTAGTTCCATCGGATGGACAGCGCCACCTCATCATCGTAGAACAACGGCAACAAGAACCGCCACCCCACGAGAACCTGCACGAGGGGCACCACCGCCACCACCGTGAGCCACTTGACCCAGTTTTCGCCCACAAGAAAGTAACTCACCACGGCGAACCCAGGGGCGTACAAGAGCGCGTTCATCTTGATGGAGATGGCCATACTGAATAAGTCGGACGCTAACAACGTGAGAACGTACCGCACTTGTGCATGCACCACCGCCTGCTGCAAGAGCACCACTACGCCAAGCATGCACGCGGTGGTCCAGCAGTCGTTGAACAAGCGCAATACGTATATCGACACCAAGCGCTTGCTTCCAAGTAACAAGTACACCGGCCAGGGCGCAATGTCAAGATGCCCGTACACCACGCAGGCAAGGAGCACGCATGCGGTGAACAAGTACCCAAACAACAGCTGCGCCAGCGCAATGTCACTGCCGCACCACGCCTGGATCCACTGGTAAATCTGCACAAATCCTGCAGGGTACACGATGGGCCCAGTGTCGCCGAAAATCTCCGCATACACAATTTCGCCCTGGTTGATCAACTCGATCTGCTGCATGTACGTCTTGTAGTCGATCTCGGTGTAGGGCACACGTGCGATAACGACCTTGGTGATGATAGACGAGAGGCAGATGACCACGGGAATAACCACGCGCACGCACGCAGGGTGGAACACCAATGCGTGCACACCTTCAGCCACATCGAGGAGCACGTTCTTGAGCGTGAACTGGGCGCGATCGGGGCGAGGTTCCACCATTTGTGCTGGGCGTTGGGGGGGAGGGGGATGTTAGGCGACTGACCACCTACTTTTCCTCGGTTTTTGTCAAAAAAAAAGAAAAAAAAGAAAAAAAAAAAAAGAAAAAAAAAGTGACACGGTTAAGCCAAGTGCGGGTCGCTTGAGAAAGAATCGTCAATGCGCAATACGCGACATTAGCGGTCCAGAATAGCAATGGAGGGTCCAGATGAGCCCGTGTG
The DNA here is from genome assembly GCA_002094185.1 of Zhuliangozyma boniae. Classification (NCBI taxonomy): domain Eukaryota; kingdom Fungi; phylum Ascomycota; class Pichiomycetes; order Serinales; family Debaryomycetaceae; genus Zhuliangozyma; species Zhuliangozyma boniae. The sequence goes on along the minus strand of MXQC01000096.1, from coordinate 342 downwards.
GAAATAAGGGTGCCGTATACGAGAGTCCAAAGTCGATTGTTCATTTGCATTGCATTTAGCGGTGCATACGACTCATCATCCGTGGCTGCTTGCGCTTTCCGTCGTTTCCTTGCTCTCGCAAATACCCATCTGCACTGTTGCCGCCCGAGCTCTTGCTGTGGAGCCGTGGATGCAGGAGCAAGCGTGGTGCACGGGTGTTCTTTCCCTTTGCGGGTCTACAGCTTGTGCTCAAGCACTGTTGGCACATCCAGTCTCATCTAAACATCGGATCTCACATTAGACTGCAAACAAACCACTAAACCTGAAACTTACTCCCTGCCACCTCCGCGTCTTCTCCAGTAT
>MXQC01000095.1:0-43881 GCA_002094185.1 Zhuliangozyma boniae | reverse complement strand
GATAGTAAGGTTATAGAATGTCGATAGACGCCTCAGTCGTGTACTACTTATGGGCCCCCACCGGCGTAGCCTCCGCAGTTGTAGACTCAGTCGTGGACTCCTCAGTCGTAGCCTCCGTCGTGGACTCCTCAGTCGTAGACTCAGTCGTGGACTCCTCAGTCGTAGACTCAGTCGTGGACTCCTCAGTCGTGGACTCCTCAGTCATAGACTCAGTCGTGGACCCCTCAGTCGTGGCCTCCGTCTTTTCCTCCTTCTTCTCCCCCTTCCCCCCCCCCTCCCCCCATCCTCCCTAGTGTCTGCATTCGACGGTCCGTCCTTTTTTGTCGGCTTAACTGAAAGGCGCAACTGCGCAATCACAACCACAAGTGAGCAGAAGAAGAAAAAACTTTGAGAGGGAGGAACATAACTCGGAAGGACCCCGTAATTGCATGCGATGAGGACAACGTGCGACGAGGCTAATATAGGGAAGGCCAACGTGCCCCTCTCCATGGGTTCTTGCATAGATTGCATCGTTTGCCGCTATTGCGCCTTTTTTTGCCCATTATGCTTGATAACGAGGCGCTGTCGGCATCATCCGATGGGAGCTTCCTGCTTGGAACGGCATCCCTTGCCCTGAGCTGCGAAACAGGTGGAGCATTGGAGATACCCCAAAAAAAGACAAGAAAAAATAGAGTACAGAAAAAGACATTTGGGGAGCTAAGGAAGATGGCGGGGGCAACGTGGGCCCAATTAAAGTGGTATACCCATCCAACGGCTTTCTCCCCTCTGTTGTATGGGTGGCCTGCGAGGCTGCAAAAGGTAGGACCGAGCTAGGAGCTTTCGCTGTTGTTATCCGTTGTCAATTTTTTTTCAGTATACTTTATAAGCTCCTCCACTCAATGGCGTACTGCAACTCTTCGCCCGCCTTAAATGGCACCACTTTAACGTCGCCATTGCCAATCACCTCGGGAACTTTGTTGGCCCGTGGAACCAACCACGCCGCCTCTCCCGCATGCTTGGCCAACACCAGTTTGTCCAAGCTGTAAAATGTGATCCCATTGTCGCTGACAAACCGCTTCAAGTTGTCCAACTTGCCCGCCCGGGCAAAGATCTCGGCCACGTACGCCAACGCGTGCGATTGCGTGTACACCCCGGCACACACGCCAACGTGCACCTGCTTGGTGTGGATGGGGTGCGGGGCGCTGTCGGAGCCGAAAAAGAACCACGGCTCGCCGCTGGTGGCGGCGTCCACAAGCGCCTGGCGGTCGGCTTGGAACTTGGCCACGGGCTTGCAAAAGTTGATGGGGTTGCCCGCCCACGAATCGATGATCAAGAACAAGTGGTGCGCCGTGATTGTGGCGCCAACAGAAATAGCATCGCCCTGCTTGTGGTTTTTATTGATTTCGCGCACCATGTCCACAGCGGCCTTGGTGGTGCAGTGCTCCAAGATGATCTTGAGCTTGGGGAAGTCGGCGTGGAGTTTCTGCAACGCCGGCAAGAACCGCGGCTCGGCATTGATCACGTTGATATCATCGTCTTTGGTTCCCGGTTTCTCGCCGTGTATGTTCAACACAATGCCGTTGCGCTGCATCGCCTCGAACAACGGGTAGAACGACGTGAAGTCGTTGGGGTCGACGCCATACTTGGAGTTGGTGGTGACGCCCGCGGGGTAGCACTTGACGCCATGGATCAACCCGGCTGCAGAGCATTCGTCAATCAACTCAGGCGTGAGGTCCTTGCTGAGGTAGAGTGACATCAAGAACGACGTCTTGGGCGCGAGCCTCTCAAGCTTGGCGCGGTACTCCACCACCTGCTGCTTGGTGGTGATGGGGGGCACGAGGTTGGGCATTACGTAGCACACGGCCACACCGCCTTGTCTCACGGTGGGTGTGATCAAATCGCTCATGGCGCCGTCGCGGAGGTGCACGTGCATATCGGCAGTGATGCCAAGGTTGATCTCAGACATGGCGGAAGAGGTGTTGGTGGAGATGTTCCCCCTGATGGTGAAAAAAAAAAGTTTTCCTGTTCCTCTATCTGGCCTCGTTCATTGGTGACGCCATCTTCCTCTCCGCGTTTTGAAACCACACAAAATTATTGCCATACCAGAGAGTGCCTGTATTTACTATAAGAGGGATCCCTAAATCAAGTCGCTGTCGAGAATCTTCTTGATCTTATCGGGCTGTGCGCCCTCCACCTTGTGGGTAACGGCGCCTTTCTGGAAAAACAACGTGGTGGGGATGCTCGAGATCTTGTAGTCGCGCGCCAAGTCCTCCTCCTCCTGGATGTTCACCTTGTAGAACTTGACACTCTTCTCGCTATAGTCCTGCTCCGACCACTGGTCCAACTTCTGGTTCAAGCTCTTGCAGTGGCCGCAATCATCGAAAAAGTCAAGGACAATCATGTCGTCGGAGCTCTGGAGGGCCGACGAGAACTGCTGCTTGGTCTGGATATTCTGGAGCATGGTATAAGTGCTGTAGAATGAGATGGCTGGGAGAGGAGAGAGAAAGCGACAGGGAGGGAGCACGGATATGGTCTACATTTATAGTCTCCGTGGCTGCATGATAATGTCCCCGTATAAAAGTGGAGTGGCAAGGAGAGGGGTAGGGGAGGATTGGCTGGGTGGCTCTGATTGCTTGGTTTTTTTTTGAGTGATCATCCCGTGAGTATACTTGGGGCACAACGAGGGGGTGGGAGCAGGAAGCATCTATATGCGGGGGCAAAAAAGGGGGGGTAGGGATAAGGCGGCTTGATAAAAGAAAAGGTGCTATCACAGACCCAAACCTAGACTCTTTCAGTGGAGGCACCATGTCCCATCGGGCGGGAGCTCCCGCCGCCTGCTTCCTCTTGTATTTGCCCTCTTGTGTGCCATTTTTATTTTTGTATGTTGGTTGCCGCAGCTCATCCCTTCTGGAACACCACAACAAAGAGCACCGCCACAACAAAGACCCCGCCACGTCACTACACATCATGGGTTCAGTGTTTCTCCCGCACTTGCGCACGGGGTGGCATGTGGACCAGGCCATTCTCTCCGAAGACGACCGGCTCGTGGTGATCCGCTTCGGGCGCGAGGAGGAGTCGGCGTGCATGGTTATGGACGAGCTCCTCTACTCCATCCTGGAGAAGGTCAAGAACTTCGCCGTGTTCTACTTGGTCAACTTGGACAAGGTGCCCGATTTCAACCAGATGTACGAACTTGACCAGGACAGGAGCGAGCCGTTCACACTCATGTTCTTCCACCGAAATAAGCACATGATGTGCGACTTTGGCACCGGCAACAACAACAAGCTCAACTTTATGATCCATGACAAGCAGGAGCTCATTGATATCTTGGAGACAATATACCGCGGCGCCAAAAAGGGCAAGGGCTTGGTTGTCAGTCCGAAGGACTACAGCCGCTCCGCCAAGGACTTGTAGGAAAACACAGCAGTGCAGGCAGCACAAGCAACAAAGCGCGCGGGGCAATAGCATACACCATACATCAACGTGCTGTCGCATTCAAAACATGTACAAGCATGTACAAACATGTATAAACAGAGTGAATACAGAGCGATTCTACCCCCCTTCATCCCTAATTGTCTTCATTCTGGGCGTAGAAAAAGTTGACGGCCAACAACCGCGACGCAGGTGCGTGCTTCTTGATCCAGTCACGCACGCCGCTGCTGGGCACGCCCGTGCCCCAGTTGGGCCGGTCCTTGGGCGCCTCCAACTGGCCCTCAACGCTGGGGTCCTGCTTGTAGAGCAAAAACACGTACCGGTGCTTGCCGGTCTTGGGTGGGGGCCCGGGGCCAAAGTACTTGACCAACTCGCGCCCCTGCGACACATCGAGAAAGTGGCTGATCTCGGGCTCGCCACTCGACGTAGTGGTATTGGCCAACTTCAAGTCCGTCACCAACCAGTGGAGGTACTCCGACCACTTGTGGTCCAGGTTCGAGGGGGCGTCGGGGTCCGTCAACACGAGGATGAACTTGTCGTCGGCGCCAATCGACTCCACCTTGCCGTCCTGCGTGGGCGAGTTCAACGTCAACTGGATTTTGGGCACGTGCTGCGTGCCGTCCACGGTGAGGGTGTTGCCCAACGTCACCAACTCGGTGGGGCCATACTCAATCGACAACAATCCCTGGGTGTCAAACTGGTCGACTACGTCGGGGATGACCTTGTTCTTGGTGTACGACTCGTCCAAGGATTGGGAGATGGTGATCAATGTCATTGCGGAGATACGGTATGGGCCGGGGGAAATAACTTGGTTGCGCGGATAGCTCTTTGCGAGTGGTGGGAACGAAAAGCGTCTGTTGGTGGTGCTAGACAATTGGTGGCGACTAGGGCTGAGGCTGTAACGGATACTGGCTATGCTTCTTCTCTTTAATAGTGGCGCCGTCGACTTGTTCAACATTGACAAGGAAAGAAAAGCAACAATGCAAGTGGTAGGAGGTGAGCAATTGAAGAAAGGGGGGAGGGTGTCTTGAGACGGGGGGTGGCTCGAAAAAGAGGGTGGGTTAACAATGTATGGGGGAAGGAAGGAGGAATGGAATTCTCCGCCCTATAATTGCTATGGCGTCAATTTTCCCGTCCAAAGGGAGGCGGAAGGGGTGAGAGAAAGGGAATCGGCTAATACCGACCACATCCGGTTTTTTCCTCCGCTTTCTCGAGCTGCTTCCCGCCGGTGCAATCCAGTGGTGCGGAGAAGGAGGGGCATGGGCCATAGAGAAGGTGTTCCCTTAGCCACGGCATGGTTTCATGTCTTGCATCCATTAGTCTCTTCCAAGGCGAGCCTATAGAATACGTATAATACACAATTTCTCTGCGTCTCTTCTTTGCTGCTCCATTGTTAGACGGATCCTTGGAACCCGTTGAACTGGTAGTCGCCATGGTCAGCAGAGCCCACGCCAGGACCGTGGCCATTGTTGTTTCCGCCCAACGGTGCGTCTTGCGGCAACGACACCGGCTTCAGCGACTCCGAGAGCAGCGTCTGCTGCTGCTGGCTGGGGAGGTGGTTCTGTGGCGGCGGTTGCAGCAGCAGCGATCCCGACGGCTGACTGCCAAACACGCTCAGCCCTTGATTCGAGTATGACGTCGTCCTCTTGGTCAGCTTCTCAAGCTCCTCGCGGGGCACCACGTCAATCAAAAAGTCAAACATGTCGCTCTTGGTCAAGGCGGCAGCAATGTCCGACTTCTGCAACGTCCTCCTCTTGTTCTCTTCGGCGTGGATCCACGCCCGCATCGTCAACTCGGTGATAAACACGTCGCACCCCTTGGCAAACAAGATGGGCGCCTCGGCACTGATCATCCGCACGTCCTCGTCCGTTTTCATCACTTTCTTTATCCTCGCAAGCGGGAGCTGGTGGTTTTTGAAGTCGTGATCGTCGTGCTCGATCGAGTTGATCGTCTCCTGCCAGTACTGCATCATCATGTCGCGGTACTTGCCCAGCAACCCCTGCGCCACGTTGTTGAACACGTCTCCTGGCTGCTGCTGCTGCGCTGCCGCTGCCGCCTCAGCCGCCGCCTGGGCCGCAAGCAACTCCGCCTCATCCACAATAGTTTGGTGAGCGGGTAGCTGCTGTTCTTGTTCTCGGGATTCTTGGTGGAGCTGCTGCTGCTGCTGCTGCCGTTGCTGGTGGAGCTGCTCGTCATCGTCCTCTTCCTCGTCTTCATCATCATCTTCTTCTTCTTCGTCCTCCTCATCGTCCTCGCCTAGCTGTATCCCACTCCCATCGTCAATGACATGTTCCTGCTTCGAGTTGATCTTGCCCGCAATCTCATCCCTGGATGGCTGATATAGAGGCTGTCCATGCTGCGCTTGCTGTGTTTCTGCTGACGGTGTTTCTTGTTGTTGCTGTTGTTGCTGTTGTTGCTGCTGCTGCTGCTGCTGCTGCTGCTGCTGCTGTTGGTACTGTAGGACACTGTTGTCCAAGTACGATTCCGCCTCGAAACGCTGCATTTTGCTGATACTATTGGTGGTGTCTACTGATGTCGTGGCAGCCCTTGTTTGGTTGTTTACTTCAAAAAGTGCCTGACTCCGCTTGACTCTCTCTCGCTCTCTTTCTCTCTCTAGTTTTCTATGCACAAAAAAATTTTCATTTTTCTTCTCTTTTTTTGGACATTCATTCAAAAACCGAATGTCGCAATATGCACATGCGCGTGTCGGACGCCGCAGCCAGCACCAGCAACACTACCCCATTCCATCACCTTCGCCCTTCACTTGCTCAAGGCAACGACTTTTTCATCAAACCGCACCGACTTTCTCCTCTCGCCCGTGCCCTTGTTGGGGCCTGTGGGAACCTCGAGCTCGAGCACAGGCTCACGCCCGTTCTCACCGAGCGCCTTCTTGGTCTCACTCAACATCTCCCGAATACTGGCCGGAGACGGCTCCTTCTTACTGGTACCGGCGGTGGTACTTGTGGTGGCCACACCCGACTTTCTCCTCTCCTCCTCCTTGGCATCATTCTTGCACCTCTGGCACGCGCAGATAAACCCCCAGTTCACCCGCAACTCGCGCTGCCGCTGATGCAAGGTGTGGCTGGGGTTCACGTACGTGGTGGTCAATTCCTCGCCCGCCTTGATGTCACGTGCTGCCACCACCTTCAACCCCGCAGTTCTGTTTAGTTCCGTCTCCACCGAAGTGTTTGGCGCACAGCTGTGGTTCAAGTGCGACTGCGTCAAAAACACGTTCGAGTCCAAGTTGTTGATGTTGTACGTGCCCATCATGTACAAGAACTCGCGGTAGTCCACGGGGTCCTTGGGAAACACCCGCAAGAACTTCTCGTAGCCCTCGTGCCACAATGTCTCCTGCTGCTCCTGCACAAACAACGCGCCGCCGTTCAAGCTGTCAAACGTGCCCGCCGACGAGTTGAGCGCCTTGTACCGTACGTCCTGCGACACCCGCGCCATGGCGCGAAACTGCTTGCTCTTGACCCCCAGCTTGTCGGTAAGCACGCTGGCATAGATGAGGGCTATAGCGTAGAGCGCGTTCCACTGCTCTTGCAAGCAGTAATCCGCGAGCTCGACAAAAGCGTCACTGTCGACAGTCTTGCTCTTCTTGCTGGGGACGCTGTGCTTTAGGATGCCGTGCAACTCGCCGTCCAATTGCTTGCATCGCTTGGTGCACCACACCTCGGCACACACGTTGCAGTCGAGCCCGCGCAACACGGTGGCGCCCTCGGACGACTTGAGCAACTTGCCGCAGTACGTGCACGCCGTGGCCGCGCGCATCAACTTAGTGTTGGCCAAGGGCGGGATGAAGAACAACGGTGCCTCGCTCCAAACCACGTCGCCTTTGGTAATGTCACGCTTGGCGTAGAGACCCTTGCCGCGCTTGGCCGTCATCTGGATGTGCACGTTGGCCGGCAACACAATATCTGGGGTCATTTCCGACTTGATCTCCTTGACATAGGTGAACTGCTCCTGCGCATTGTTAAAGTACAACCCAAACTGCTTGAGTAGCGCCTTGACCCGCTTTTCCGAGATCGACCAGCTGGGATGCCTGTCTTTGACCAACGCGTGCAACTTGGCCATCCCCAACGACTCCGTGGCGGGGTCCTCCTTCCAGATCGCCACCACGCAGTCGACGACCTGTCTCTCGTGCGGCACAACGGGACCCTCTTCTTCCGGCTGCGAGTCGTTTATCGATATCACTTCGATCTTTTCGGAAAGCCCTTGAATCATGGTGGGTGGTGGCGGTTTATCCTTCAAGTGTGGCTGTTATCGGTGAGATGCTAACTGTCAGGCGATGGTTTATGGAAATTTTTTTCGCCCACACTTTTATGCCATACAAATAGGAGGAAAGCTGAAAAGCTCCCCATAGAGCAAATGCTCTCCTTTTTGAGAAAGCCCCAACAGCGGAAGGGCACCACAACAGCTGCCATGCGAATAGAAGGTCCCAGCAACGCCGCCACAGCTCTGGTGGCCCTTTCCCGCCTCCGCTTCCCCAGAAAAAGAGCCCACTCTCACAAATGGCCAATATGGCGTAGCGGTTGTGAATGCCTGCCTTTTGTTGATTTCGTGATCTAGCCCCCAGTCCAGGGTTCGAGTCCAGTGGCAGCGCACTTTTCTTGTTTTTTTGGCAAAGCGACCAAGCGGTTAAGACCCTACGCTTAAGATTTTGTTGTTAGCCAAGAAATGGAAAGGCAGCCCTGGGTTCAAGTCCCAGCAAGAACGTTTTTTGGCCATCTCCCCAGACCCCACTTCCCAGGCCCTCTTTTTCTTCGGCTACAATGCCCTGGCACTTTTGGTCTTTTATAACCTGGTAGAGTAGCCTGTTTCTTGGGGGGGCCCTGCCCCTGCCCCTGCCCCTGCCCCAAAGTAGCTAGATGAGCGGCTTTTCGGGTAGGGCCTTTTTGGGTAAGAGGTCTCGTGCACCTAAGTTTTTTTCTTGTGTGATGCGGTGGGGAACATGACAGGGAGCACGCCTCTTGGCATCATGGACCTGAGCTACCAAAGCGTTGCGGTAAGGTGGGTGGTGGCCGTGGAAAGGGGCTACATGGTAGCACCACGCCACGGCGTCTCCCCGTGTCACCTGCAGCTTGCTTGCCCTGTGCCTGAGCAAGTTTCAGCCACGTGCTGCTCCCATGCGCATAACCCTCGTCGAGAAGAGACAGCAAGGCGACAGCAAAAAAGGCAAAAAGAGCCAGAGGCAGGAAAAAAAGAGAAAAGGCAAAACAAAAGAAATATTTATATTGTGCCACACGATCTCCTCTTGGAAAGCTACCACCAGAAGAGCCCCGCACAACTACAGCACACCTTTGCCCTGCTTATCAGATGATATAACCCTTTTCCTAGAACACACATCCCTAAAGAGTATCCTAAAAGTATATCATCATGAAGTTCGCCAAGACTTTGGAAAAGACGCTTGTGGAGGAGGAGATCCCCGATGAGTGGGTCGAGGCAGCAATCCAGTACAAGGCGTTGAAAAAGTGCATCAACAAGGTGGTGGACGAGCTCCAGTTCCTCGGGTTGGAGCAAAATACCCTCAAGTTGCTACTAAACGACCAGGTGGTTGAGGTAAACGACCAGGAGACGAACCCGTCCAACCCCGTTATCGCCGAGTACACCCTCACTAAGACCTCGCCCACGAGCCACTCGGTCAAGCCGGTGTTAAAGATCACGCTTGATTTTTCTAGCGACTACTCTGACGACCGTATCCGTGAGATCGGGTTGGACGTGAAGCGCAAGATTGAGGGCTTGCTCGAGGTGGCGGACCCGGACCTGGCCGAGAGAGACGACAACGACAAGATCATTGAGTTGAAGGAGGACGATGGCGAGTTGGTGGTTGTAAAGAGCCGAGAAGGCTCGCTCTCACCCCAGACGTCACCCCTGCTGTCGCCGATGTTGCAGACGGCGACGCTGATGGATGCAAATGGTGGTTCCTGGAGTGGCCCCCCCGGCAGTCGCACCGGCAGTGTCAGCACCCGCAACAGCAGCGTCGCTACCCGTAATGGCAGCACCACCTTGCCCGAGGTGCCCAACTTTCCCAACATCGACGGCACCTTGGACCCCCCGCCCGCCTCCAAGAAGCACGAAATCTACATCATGCTCAACTCCGATACCAAGTTCTTTGACATGTTGGACGATGAGTTGAACAGCTTGGACGCATTGCAAAAGGCCGAGGAGGCCAAGATCATCGAGCAGGTGCAAGAGATTGCCAGAATCGTGAGCAGCTCCACCGCCAAGCAGTCGGAGTTGTACAACTGGCGCGAGCTCTTCAAGATCTACCTCGACTCTGAGGTGTACTTTAAGTACAACGAGATGAGTCTCCCCTCGGCGCAGAACAAGAGTGCCCAGATCAAGCAGAACCTCGAGGGGTTCATTGCCAACGTCAACAAGTCGGGCGTCATCACCCATTTCAAGAAAAAGTCGAGTTTGGCCGCGTTCAACGAGTTTGTGGATGCCAACTACCACTTGCTCAAGATGCTCCAGTTCCAGACCATCAACAACGAGGCGTTGCGTAAGATTTTGAAAAAGTTTGACAAGCAGACGTCGCTCGGGATAAAGAACACGTTCCCCAAGCTTATCTCCAACGACCACATTTTTATCACCGGTACGTCGTTGGCGCAGTCCATCTGCTACATCATTCAGACTTCGGTGATCCAGTTGATCCCTCAGCTCGACGACTACTCGTGCCCCATCTGCATGAACATCGCGTACAAGCCCATTCGCCTCTCGTGCCACCACTTGTTCTGCGTACGGTGCTTGGTCAAGCTCAAGAAGGAGGACAAGACGAGCTGTCCTATCTGCCGCCGCGAGAATGCCGTGATGGACGCAGACTCGTCGAACTTGGACTTGGAGTCTATGGAGTTGATGAGAAAGTATTTCCCCCTTGAAGTGAAGGAGAAGTTGCGCGATAGGGACAAGGAGCGGTACATGGAGTTGAAAGGGAATGCCCATGGCGAAAAGTGTATTGTGATGTAGGGGTAGTGGTACTACTATTTGTGTATATGATTGGACTGTCTCAATAATAATATGATGTGCTCAGTTTTTCAACCATACTTTGCGTATTTTTCAGCCAAATTTTTTGGGAAAATGCCAAGCCCAGGGGGCGGTCTGTATGATCCTATGCGCAGCAACAGTAGCAATACAGATGTGATAGCCATCCATGACCACCACATGCCAGTTGTGTTGCCACCACAGGGTTTATGGCCTGTGAATGTCATCATCAGACTCTTTCCGGGTAGTTCTTCCCACGTTCCGAAGGTCTATTAGTGTAGTGGCTATCACATCGGATTCTGATTCCGGGGACCTGGGTTCGATTCCCAGATGGACCTTTATTTTTCAAACCCGGGAAAACAACCACACAGGGGGAGCAGAACTGTGGGTGGACTACAAGCACCCCTAGCTTGACCCATCGACAGAGCGAGACCAAGAGCTCAAACCACTCTATGGCCGCTCCTACTTCCAGCTCTGCTGCAGATCTTTCCACTACTTCTCCCACATTTAGCTTTTTATTTCTTTTTTCTTCTCACGCAATACAAAGCGTTCACTATGTGGCCAGTACAATGGACGGGGGACGGGGGACGGGGGTGGAGGCTGTTTTTTCTGCATGCAGCCACGCGACAGGGTTATCTATGTACTCTTGAACTGTAGCTTCCGGCGCATATTTACTCATCAGATTCCTTGATGATCTTCTGTACCTTTTGCTGGTTGGTGAGCTTGATCTCGTTTAGCTCTTCAGCAACACCACCAGCGGCACCAGCACCACCAGCGGCATCCGCGTGTGGCACTTGTGGAGGCACCTGGGGACGAACGTAGCCGGCCTTGCTATCACCAGCATTACCACCCGCCTTTCCACCAGTGTCTCCGCCCACCTTATCGTCCCCCACCGACGCCTGGTACCCCTTCTTGCCCGCGGGTGGGTGGCCCACCGCTATGTTGCCCTCAGGCTTCTTGCCCTTGCCCGTGCCCACAAGCTTATCCTCGTCGCTGCCCACCACAGGCGCCTCGTTGGCCATGCCGCCTTTGGGCGCCTCCGCCACTCCGAGCCCCTTCTCGCCCTTGGACCCCAGAGCAAAGTTGCTCGCCAAATCAACGTTCTCAATCTCCTTATCGGCATGTGAACCAACGGCGTTCACAATGTTGTCCAAATTGGCGTTCTTGACGTCCGCATCCACGGGCTTGACCATTTCGTAAACGGGGTCCGGCTGGTCCTTCAAGTCTTGCGACACCCACCACATCAACGTCGAGAACAACAAGACCAACACCATGTACCCGACAATTTTCCTTCTGGGAGTGGTAAAGAACATCACTGGTTCCTTGAGGTTTTCATAAGGTGAGTGCTTTTTCTTGGATGGTTTCATGTAGTACGGTCTTGGTAGACCATTATTGTTGTAGCTTCCTTGCATGTGTATGGAATGACTTGGCAGATAAGCCCTGTGTCTGTCTCTCTCTGTGTGTGTATCGGTGTGTGTACCGGGATGCACTTATCTGTATCTCTTGCACTTCCGTTAGCTACGTTGCGTTTGGCGGATCTCAACTCCCCGTGGTTGATATACCAGTATGACAAGTTGTGTGTTGGCTTTTTCTTCCTGGTTGCATGTGTACTTTTTTTTCTTCAGCGCAAGGTGAATCTGGGTGGATACGCCTGAGAACTAAACATACGCGATCCGCTCCACCACGGAAAGTCTCACAAACACGAACCGCGAGGGAGAGAGAGCAGAACAATGAATGGCTGTGCAGTCTTCAGTTTTTGGGTTGAAACGGCACTACAGTCGGTGGCTATTAAAACGGTTATGCCAAGTAGTTGGCTACATACAACAGCCCAGAATAGTGGCTGGTGCAGTGGGTTCCCACTAATTAAGCCGGCCTGATTGCAAGTTCGTCTTCCCTGTTTTTTCGTCTCCTTTACTTTTGCAACAGGTTTCCTCCACCACCCGCACACCAATGAAGATAGTCTCCACCTTCATCCAGCTCCTTGCGTTCGCAGCAAGCCTTGTCGTGGCCACGCCGCCCGCATGCTTTCTTAGCTGCATCAGCGAAGTCACCCGCCGGTGCCCCTCGGGGTTGAGCGACCTCTCGTGCGCATGTCTCAGCGAGGACTCTGTGATTGGCTGTCTCGTGGATATCTGTCCCTACGGCGTGTTCTTGAGCGCGAGAGACCATTACATCGGCACCTGTCTTGAGCACGGGCGGCCGTCCATCACCAACCCCTACCCGCCGCCCGCCATCTGGCCGCCGGAACCAGCACCAGAAGCGGGGATAACCCGCTCCTCTTGGGAAAAACCATCGAGGATCACGCGCACCCGGGCGCGGCAGATTGCCCATCCCACGGCGCAGTTCCCACCACCACTGGGCGGCAACGACGCCGACGACGACGACGACGACTATGATGACGCCGCTATCTGCGAGTGGGAGGAGACCGACGCGTTGGACGAGGACAACAACTTCATTGTCATCCGAAGACCCATCAACGTGCCCAAGCGGTTCCGCGACCCCGCCAACGTCGGCAACACCCGACGCGTATTTATCAAGCGGCCCGTCGACCACTATAATAGCCAGCAGCTGCACAGGCACACGGGGCCAGGCGGGAAGCTGGCAAGGGTCCAGCGGGTGCGGAAGGTTAAGACTCTGAAGTTGCGGCAGGCCACTGAGGACGACAGCACCGTGGTGGTTTCGCGGAAGGAGGCAGACGCGAAGGAGAAGGCACAGCGCAAGGCACAGCGCAAGGCGCAGCACAAGGCGCAGCACAAGGCGCAGCAACTGGCACAGCAACTGGCACAGCAACTGACGCAGCAACTGGCGCAGCCGAGACGAAAGTCGTCGTCGTCGAGGGACATCAAGTTCCGCGCCAAGGGCCAAGCGCAGGGCCAGAACCAGGGCCAGAACCAGGGCCAGAACCAGGGCCAGAACCAGGGCCCACCCAACCCATATGCACGTGTCTAGCCAAATATACGCCTGTGCGTCTTCTGGTCTACTTTAATGCTGACAATGGTCTCCCGCGGCACGCTGACCAAGCCGATCTCGCGCACATGGACGTCCTTGGCCCCGCCGCTGACCCGGTCCTTCGACGTTTCAAACACGTTCGAGAGCAACAAGTGCCCAAAGGGATCAATCACCGTTAACACGCCCTCGAGGAGCCTATCGTCGGTCAACCTCACGTGCAAGTCGGCGCCAATGAACTTTTCTGGCGTGATGGGTGCGGTCATGGTCGGCGGTTTGACAGTGTCTGATGATCAGGGTAACCCCTCCTCCTTTCTTTTCTTCTCTCCCTCTCTGGCCATGTGCAAATTTTCATCACGCCCAGCGAAGCGCCAGCGTGCCACGCAAAAAAAACTCCCACCTCCCTCCTCTTCTCCTTCCTCTCTCTTTTCTGCTCCTTAACATCATATCGCAGCTTCACCCTTTATGAAAGGTTGGCTTGTTGCTTTTCCATGGCAAGCCAGCTCGAAGGTTCACAAGTGAACGCAAGCGCAGATCAACCCGTTGAGGAGCACGTTGCTGGGCGCCTGATGTTGACACTTTTCTGTCCATGGAACATTGGGAATCAGTTGAGGCTAAATTCTGTAACACACAAGCTACTCTCTGTAAATGCTACTGTACTCTGGAAACTGTCGCCGGTGGAGGCTGCAAGGACGCTATACCGCTGTTGGTATCTTCCCAGCATGCCCGCCCCCGTAGAAGCGACCAAAACCAGGCAAAGAAAAAACCGCTCACCAAGCCAACACTATCCATCATGGAAATCCACCAGCAAGTGACGGAGCTCACCGCCATTCACAAGGAGTACGCTTTGTTCTTCCCCTCCTGCGAACTACATATCCCCGTGCAGAACAATACCGCATTGGGCCAGGCGACACCGCGCAACTGTATCCGCTTGGTGACCCGCGAGGGGCACAGCACCGATGTGTCGGTGGAGTGTCAAGGCTGGTACGAGCTCGCCGACGCGAAAACACACTACGAGACGTTTGAGGCGCTCATGCAGTCCGCCAGTCCGGGATTTCGCGACCGATTTGGCCACGAATTGACCACCAAGTTGAACCAGTTGTTCCGGTGAAGGAGCCTACGAGTAGAAATACACCCCAATAAGGAACGTTACGATACATACAGCACAAAAACTATTTACATTTGAAAAAGGGACCAGTCAAACCACCTCCTTCGCCTTCTTTGCTTCCTGGGAAGCAGCCCTGGCCTCCCTCTCGGCCACCTTCTTCTCGTGCACCGCGTGTCTGTGCTTGATCCACGCCTCCACGTCGTTGACGTCCTTTCTTGGCTTCTCCCTAATGTAGTAGTGCTTGGCTCTGGGCAAGTACGTCTGCGGCTTGTAGAGCACCTCGATGTTTCTGATGTTGGGGTTGTACACAGGGATGCGCATCTCGCACCCGGTCTTGTTGTTGTGCTTGGTTCTGATCAAGATGTTGGTGCCCACGTTGTACTGGCCCCGCTTGATGGCAATCACCTGGCCCGTCACATCGCTCCTGTCCATGTACGTGACCTTGATCACATCGTCGGCACGCAACCCCGTCTGCGGGTGCACCAACGCTCTTCTCTTGCCCGTGGGGTCGTGTTTCTCCAACAACTGCTTCTGTAAGTAGGGAAGCACCAGCTCGCCGTTGCGTCTCTTGGGCAAAGGCTCAAACACTGTCGAGGGTGCGGATCTGGCTATCCGGAAACCCCTCAACGCCTGCACGCCATGCGATATTATCGACGGTCTCGCGCCAGTAGTTCTAACCAAGCCGAGCATGTGGTCCTTGTATTGTTGTATATTGGTGGTAACGAGAAAATTTTTTCTCCAGCCAAACCATTTTCACCGCACCAATTATTCTCGTGCACTTCTGGTAAACATGGACGGCTCCGACCACTCTGCAACACGGCTACACGGCTACACGGCCACACGGCTTCTACACAATGCAAATGCTCCTTGCCACTACCAGATGTATACACAAACAGCCACAGTGATCATCCACCTTCGCTCTGGTTCCTTCCCTCCTTTTCTAAAACCTTGGGCGTCTCTTTCTCCCGGTAAACTTCGAGTCTTCCGCCACCTTTCTCCCGCGCCTCCTCATCGTCTCCTTCTTGCGGTTGATATACTCCTTCCTGTTCTCTAGCATCTTCATCTTCTTTCTGTTTGTGCTCTTGGTCTGCTCGGGCGCATCCATCTGGGCGCCAGCCAAGTTGATGTTGCGCTCGGCCATGCCCGCTGTCAACACCAAGTAGTGCTTCTTGTTCCGCTTCGACTCGGGGTCGTCAATCACCAACCCACCGCCGAACCCCGCTACCTTCGCCGCCTGCATGATCGAGTCTGTCTGTGTATCGTTCTTGGGGTAGAACTGGGCCACAAACTTGCCTCCACGCCTCAACGACGCGTAGAGGGTGTTGAAGAAGTAGAGGAGTCGCTTCTTGGGGTCCACGCCCGCAGTGTCGGCGTTACAAAGCCACTGGATGGCCGAAATCGAGATGGCAGCGTCGAAAGTGCCCGCGCGAAAGGGCACACCGTTGCCCATATCCGCCAAGAACAAGTCACCCTCGAGGTCGCGATCTAGCCCCGTGGCCAACATGCTGGGCGCGATGTCCATCCCAACCCAGCTGTACCCTTCCTCGGTCAAGATCTCACCCGAAAGGCCGGACCCGCACCCCAAGTCGAGGATGAGGTGCGGCGCCTGCTGCTCCAAGTTGAGGAGCTCGAGCGCGCGCAACGTCATCTTGGCCTGGATGTGCTGCACACGCGTGGAAGATGTGTACTTGAACGACTCGGTATCGTTGTAGAACACCTCGGGAGGCGCCAACTCTTCTGGTCTAGACATGGTGGGGGGTGGGGGGTGCTTGCGGTGCTAGTAATAGATTAAGTGCTGTAGGCCTGAGAAGAGCTCAAAAAAAGGGAAAAATAGCGAGAGATGGAAGAAACCAGTCACGTGATCGAATAATAATCCCTCCCCTTCTACTCTTTTGCAGCACATGTCGATTGAAAATCGTCTATATAAGGCAATGATGGTATCCGCCGTTGGCGTGCGCTGCCTTTCCCCTAAAAGTGAAACTCGGACTCGTTGTCGTCCTTTTCCACCGGGTACGGCGCCTCCGACTCCTTCTTCCCGAATGTCGAGGGCGAACCGACGGCAAAGTCAAACCCTTCGCTGTCGCTCTCGTCGTCGTCGTCACTGTAATTGTACTCGTGGAAGTGGGTGGCGTTGTTATAGTTGGCACTCTGGTTGTACCTCCGGTTATGGTTGTACTTGTGGCTGTCGTGGTCGTCAATAGACGACACGCGGCTGTCGTGGAACTGGCTCTCGCGCACGTCCACAAACTTCTCCGTCCCCAGCTCGCTCTCGTCTTCGGACACCACCTGTGACTGCTCAGCCGTATTGACGCTCCGCACGCTCTTGGGTAGCCGATCGGGCCGATAAAAGCGCAAGTCGCAGCGGCCAATGAGATACAAACAGTTGACTACCACTTCCATGGCGCCCCACCACACGTACATCATCACGGGCGCACCCACGGCGCTGCGGTCGTACTTCATCCGGCCCTGGAACACCACCACGGCGCGGAGAATTGAAGAGATGAAAATGATCAAGGTGGTGGCGGCAATGATCATCATCGACACGTTATGCGTCAAGTCGCCCCGCTTGTTCGAGAGCCCCTTGACCATCTTGTAGTGGTGGTGGGTGGCGGCAATGACGCGGATGGCGTGGCGGTGGTTGTGGTTGCGCTTCAAGAACGACGCCGCCGCCTCCTGCGCCGCACCGCGCTTGACATAGTAAAAGGGCGAGAACGACTCGACCCACCACGGCTGGTACGTGTACAAGTTCTCGTCCTTGCGTGTAGGCAACCAGAACGACAAGCAAATCAACGCGAGCGAGGTGAGCGAGTACACCACAATCAAGATGGAGGTGCACATCACCACCTTCTTGTACCGCGCGTAGTTTTCCTCTGAGAGCAAGTACAAGTTGATCCCGCCAGAGGCCACGATGGTCATGGCGACAACGCCGGCCACCACCGCGTAGAGTGTCAACATAAAGAACCAAAAGAGGCGTCGCGACCCGCCCACAGGGTGCCGCCACGTAAAGAGACGCTGGGCCAAGATCAAGTTGAACGAGGCAATTAGCACCGTGGGCAAGATCAAAAACACCTCTCCCGTGATGCCAATACTGGTCTGGGTCAAGTCCTGGGCCCACACGATGCGCAAGGCAAACCCAAGCATGCGACATACCGAGTAAAAGATCCACCCGACCTGGGGCCAGAAGTAGTGGCCCCGCGAGAAGTTGGTGCAAAACACCGCAAGGTGCGCCAAGGCGATGATAGCAAACAACGCCGTGAACAACGCCGACGGCGCCACGTCGGAGTGGTCGGGGTAGTCGCCAAACAAGTTGATCTGCGTGGCGGTGGAGTAGTCGACCATAATCTGGGGGATCTTGGGCCCGAGCAAGTTGCGCGCCTGCGCCGACAAGACGTGCGAGCCGGTGCCCTCAGCCGGGTAGTTGTTCTGGTAGGACAAGAGCACCATGACGCCGTGCACCGCCGAGTACTCGTGGGGGTTAGGTAGCATGATGCGGACAGTGATGTGTGGACGTATAAGGCAGTGCTGTGGGGTGCCGCTATTGCTTGCCCTTATGGGTGGGGGTCTGGTGGCTGTTACAAAAGAGGGGAAAGAGGGGCGGCTAAGGAAAGAAAAAGGGGAAGAAGGGGGATTCAAAAAGGTTAAAATAGAGTGGAGACTGGCGATCCCTTCTTGCCAAGGGAGGTGGTCTGCATGTGTGAATCTTGGGCAAGTGCAAGCTGCATTCCTCGAGTGGAATTTGCAAGGGCAGAGATGCCGATGGTCGCCATGGTTTTTTGGGGCAAAAATGCAAAACGTGAGCCAATGGCTGACCGTTCTGGCCACAGTCCACTTCTATTAAACTTCCTGATTAGGAAACAGTGCGAAAGCCAAAAAGCCATTTCTAGCCTAATCGGGATACACAGTGTTTGGGAGCACAACAAAAACAACAAACCAAAAGAAAACTAGCATAAAAGTGGCATGCGAGTGGCATTTTGGAACAAAGGAGGCCATTGTAAGCAGCACATGCAAGTGATGGCATTGTCCGCCGTGGTGGGTGGTGCCTCTGGGAGACGCATTTGGCATGGGCGCCCAAAGTGGTGTCGCTTGGTAGCTGAGAGCGCAAGACAACGCGTCCTTGTGCAGAAAAAATGAAAATAGAATGGGAAGCAGCCTGGCAGCAGAACCACCATCACAACCACACCAGATTCCTCATGCCTACATCCACTGTTGACTGCTCGGCCATCACCGATAACCTCATACCCACGCCGCACGGCCTTGCTATTCTCGAAATCCAGGGCGAGCTCAACTTGCCCGCGGCAAAGCCCAACGTCGAGGTCAACGACGCGAACCGCGAGTACATGGAAAACTTCATCACCGTGGACGACGTGTACCACGCCGTCAAGTTTGGGCGGTTGGAGTTTGACGCCAAGGACGACACCAAGGTGACGCTTTTTATCGGCAAGTCGCAGCGCTTGCTCGGAAATGTTGTCAAGCTTAGCACGCCGTTGGGGGTGCTACGCATCCCCACCGCTGAGGCGGCTGGCGACGGCAAGATCACCATGGTGGATGTCATTAAATCCAAAATGATATTCAAGTCGCGTCCGTTGCCCATCATGTGATGGGGAAGGGAAGGAGAGGAAAGGAACTAATATAAAAGGGACCAGGAAAGACCAGGAAAAACCAGAAAAGACCAGGAAAGACCAGGAAAGACCAAGAAAGACCAAGAAAGACCAGGAAAGACCAGGAAAGGACTGCATCTTTCAGAACTTCGCTCTGCTGCTACTGCGGTGGTCCCAGTTCATATGACTGCTGAGCTCGTAGCCATAGTTCTGTGGGTCTACCACCACCAAGTTCTCATAAATCTTGACAATATCCTCCCGCGAAAAGCCGAGCTTGTCGCGCAAATAGTTCACAATAGACCCGTACTTGTCGTGGAAAAGCCCCACCGTGGCCAACATGGCCTCATACCGCGAGCTGATCAAGTTGCGGAACCCGTCCTCCTCGATGTTCCAGTCCTTGCGGCCCTGCGAGATCAACAGCTCAATGTCGCCCGAACCCTCGCCGAGCTTTTCGCGTAACTTGCGCACCGTCTCCTGGAACTTGCCCTTGAGGATGTGGTGGTCCGGCTTCAACCCCACCGTCGTCAACTCGTACTCCTTGGCAATAGTGTTCTTGTCCACGCCTGCGAGCAAGAGGATCAACATCCCGAGGATACCCGTGCGGTCCTTGCCCGCGGTGCAGTGGAACACAAACGGCTGGTTCTCGTCGCGGATATACGCAAACACGGTGCGGTACGCGTTGGTGCCAAACTCCAACATGTCTTCGTACACGTGGATGTACGTGGACCACGAGGTCATGAGGTTGGTGTACCGGATGGCAATAGCCTGCGGCGAGTAGTCGTCCTGTGAGTACACGGGCGCGTGGATGCGCATGATGCCGTACTTTTCCAAGTGCGACGGGTACCCATCCTGGTCCACCTCGCCGTCGGAGCGCAAGTCAAAGATGGCCTTCACGCCCAAGTCCTGCAACGTCTGCATCCCGCGCCTTGTCAAGCCTGCAATGTTGGCGCACCGGAACGCCACGTGTGGCTTGACGTAGTAATTCTCAGAAGCAGGAGACAGTGCCGTTGCGGGCCCCAACTGGAAGGTGGGACTGTGCACGCGCCAGCCGCCAATGTCCCTAAAGTTGTTGACGCCCTCCACGTTCTTCCACCGCGACACGCGGCCAATCACGTTGCTAGCAGACAAGAACCGCTGCAACTCGTTCGCGGGCTGCAAGTACTCGATAATGTAGTCGGTCACGAGCGGGTTGTAGTTGACGCGCTTGCCCTTCAACGGGTAGTTCTTGGGGTTAACCTCCTCCAACTCGTCATCGGGCTTGATCTCGTTGTGGCCGTAGAAATTGTGATCGGCGTCGGGGATGAGCCGCAACGTGTGCGACAAAATGCCGCGGTTCAACACATTGGCATAGTGTGCACCGTCCTCGCGCGGGATGATCTGGTCCTCCATCCCGTACACACTCAATACGCTCCAGTCGCGTGATAACAGCGACAACGTCGACATGTCGGGCTTGGAGAGACACATGATCTCGTTGGCGGCAAGAGGGAGGCGCTGCACCTTGCCGTGGCGGAAGGTGGGCACATCGAGAAACTCAATGTGCTGGAACCCGCCATACCGCTCCAACACCGTGCGCGACGAGTACCGCGCCGAGCAATTGACGAGGTTGGGCACGACGATGGAGCGCGGGTTTCCCTTGCGCACCAACTCGTCCTGCTGCTGCGCCCACAAGAACATGGCCAAGCTGCCACGCGAGTGGCTTACGATCGACGATAGCGTCAACGCAATGCCCGTGCCGTTGAGCTTGCCGTCCATGATCCACTCAGCACACGCCTGGATGTCAACAATGTCCTGGCCCAAGGTGCGGCCCTTGACCTCAACCTCATTGTCGGCGGAGTCGCCGCAGCCGCGGAAGTCGATGCGCAAGCTGAAAACGCCCAACTCGACCGCCAACCGGTGCGCGAGCAACTTCTGGTAGCAGTAGTTGCGGTGCCCGCCCTGGCCGTGCAAGATCAACGCTGCCTTGTGCGTAGCGGGGGCGTACCCCTTTTCGAAAAAGTCCTCCGTGTCGTGGGCCGGGGGGATGGCAAACGTCGCCGACACGCCCTTGCCGATGGTCACCTGGACTTCGCGCGGAGGGGCGGGATTATACTTGGAAGTCGGGTCAGTGGACATGATGCTGCGGTAGTGGTGGGAACTGCAGGGGTTTGGCTATGCAGGGCGAAGCGTGGTGTCAAATATATGGGCCTGAGTGTTCCGTGTTACAGAGACCAACAGGAACCTTAATTTTGTCCCTCTTCTGTCGCCCACGTCCCCCGCTTGCGTGCCGCGGCCTGTGAAAAAAAAGTGGGATATAGCAAGAAAAGTGGGAAAAGCCGGATACCCCAGATTTATCCGGACGCCAGTAAGAGCATGTGTCTTAACGAAGGTCCCCCTACATCTCATAAAACAGTGTACAGGTGCCTGCACATGTGACTTGGCGACGGGCAACGTTCCCACCCCCCACCCCCCTCCTCCTTGTGCGGGTCCCTTTGAGCGTGCCTCAGTGTTTCCACCGCAGGACGGAAATATCTCCGTAAACAAAGTGGAAGGGAGAGCGAAGAAGGAAATGAACTGAGCACACGGATTTATCCGCCAGCACTAAAAGCCAGCCAGTCCCCCTGCCCCCCACAAACAGTTCTTTGCCTGCTATGAACAACGATAGGGATGCGTTCACCCAGTTGGGCCGGTTGTTGAACGAAAAGCGCACCGAGACGCTCGCCACCCAGCTCCAGGTGTTCCAGTCGGCGTTGATCAACTTTGCCATCGAGCACGGCGACGAGATCAACAGCAACGCCGAGTTCAAGGCCAAGTTCCGCCAGATCTCGCAGCTGATTGGCATTGACCCGTTGGACCTCCTCGTCTACACGTCGTGCTGCAAGAACAAGGAAAACTTTTACAATGGGCTCGCTGTAAAGGTGGTAGAGATATGCAAGGCCACACGCGACTTGAACGGCGGACTCATATCGGTGGAGGAGCTACGGCTGATTGTGCAGAGCTCGTCCAGCGTGGAGGTCGAGGTGAAGGAGAAGGACGTGGAGCGCGCGCTCGCCAACCTCGACAGCCTTGGCCGGGGGTACGAGGTGCTCGCCATCAACGGGAAAAAGTGGCTCAAGTACTCATCGGCCGAGAGCCTCTCTACAGACCAGCTCAAGATCTACGAGGTGTGCGGGGTGATGGGCGGGTACGTGACCTACCGATTGCTCCGCGACAACTACGGGTGGGACAAGCTCCGGTGCAAGACGGTGATTGACGAGATGATCTCGAGCGGGTTCCTCTGGGTGGACTCTGGCGAGGACGACAAGGGCGAGTGGCAGTACTGGGAGCCCAGCGGTATATCGGGATAAGACTAGAGGGTGGCGCGGTACCGGACTAGTGGTGACATATAATAATACTTCTTTGGGCGCTCCTTCTTGGTAACTTCTTTTCTGCTTCCTTTCTGCTTCTCTACGCAGAACCATTCGACTCGTCCCGCTTGGCCTTCTTTTCCAAGTACCGGGCATTGACCACCTCGTAGTGCTCGCCGCGCTCGCGCTTGGCCAACGGTACGTACTGCCTCACGATGCGGCCCACGCCGTCGCCAATGTTGGTGCGGACAAACCGCTCTGACAGAACTTCGGCGTCGACAAATCCGCGCATGACGCGCAGCATCTGCGACCTCATGTCCAAGTCGTAGTCGAGTTTGCGGAACTGGTCCAACATCCGATCGTTCTTCTGGAAACTCTCGTCGTCGCGACCATGCTTCCACTCCATGGGCGGAAACTCGCAGTCGTACAACACGAGGGGGGTCTCGTTGGCCATCTCGTACGTGGGTCTCGTGGGGAACTTTTCCACATCCATCAAGTCGGCCACCACCGTGGGGGGCTCCAACCTTTTGCCCACCATAAAGAGCACCGCCACCATGCACCGCACCTGGTGCCACAAGAACGCGCTCCCCTTCAAGTCGAAGCAGTAGTAGTCGTCATCACCATCGCGTAAACGTAGGATCTGCGCCGAGTATATCTCCCTCATATAGTTGGTGATCTGCTTACCTCCGTCGATCTTGCAGAAGTTGCGGAAATCATGCACGCCGTGGTAGAGCGCCGCAGCCTGCTGCATCAAGCCCAAGTCCAAGTCCTGTTTCCGGAAAATGTACTTGTAGTGCCGCGACAAGCAGCTGAAGCGGGCGTCAAACTCGGGCGGCGGGCGCAAGCACACGGCGGTGACAATAATGTCGGGCGGTAAGATTGAGTTGAGCATGGCGATATACCTCAACTCGCGCGCGTCGTGGGAGGCGTCCTCCTGCTCCAGCGGCGCCAAGTTTGACCGCACCCTGATCGAAATCACCTGGTTCATGGCGCTCACCCCCTTATCGGTGCGCCCACACTTGGAGTACTCGACCTCCTCAATGGGCTCCTTGATGAGCTTGCACTTGGCCATGGCCTTGAGCACCAACTCTTCGACCGTCGGGAGCGGCGTGGGCTCGAGCTGGAGGGCCAAGCCGTTGTAGTTCCAGCCCAAGTAAGCAAACTTGAGGGCAACAAAGCGCGTGTGCTGCTTGCTCCAGTCAAACTCTTTGCGTTTCTTGGCCGGAGGGGGGGTGGGGGCGGAGGCACTGTCACTACCAGCGAGGCCGACCGCAGGATGCGGTTGTGCTGCCTGCGGTTGTGCTGCCTGCGGTTGTGCTGCCTGCGGTTGTGCTGTCTGCGGTTGCTGCGGCTTCCCCTCAAGTTCATGCAACCTTGCTATTAGCTGTTCCTTGGACCAGCATTCGTACGCAGAAGCAACAGGGGTTGCCGCGCTTGGAGATGCTTGCGCTTGTGCTGACGCCGACCTCTTCACCATCGATACTATCCTCTTGAGCATTGGCCTCACCAAAAGCGGCTAAGAAGTTTTTTTCGTGCATCAATTTGAGTGCATCTCATCGCTGAATAAAAGGGAGACCATACAAACACCAGCACCAAAACACCAGCACCAAAACACCAGCACCAAAACACCACCACAACATCTCAAGATGGCAGCAGGGTCTCTCGATTGGAGTTCGTTGCGGTTTGACTTACAGCCGTGGTTGAAGGAGGCCATTGTGTCCCTCGGGTTTGCAACCATGACGCCCGTGCAAGCGTCCACCATCCCGTTGCTCTCGGGTAACAAGGACGTGGTGGTGGAGGCCGTCACGGGGTCCGGCAAGACGTTGGCATATGCGATCCCGGTATTGCAGAAGGTATCGCAGAGATTGGTGTCGGATGAGCCCGTCAAGCGGGGCCACATGTTGGCCGTGGTGCTTGCGCCCACGCGCGAGTTGGCGAGCCAGATCCAGGGCGTGTTTGACCAGGTCATCTCGTACTTGCCAAACGGTGCCACGTCTATACGGACACAGCTTCTCGTGGGGTCGTTGGGAACCGTGCGCAAAGATATTGATCTATTCTTGGACCAACAGCCACATGTGCTCATCGCCACCCCGGGACGGTTGCTCGATTTCTTATCGTCACAGTACATCAAGACCAACTCGGTCGAGATTGTCATTCTCGACGAGGCCGACAAGCTCCTTGACTTTTCCTTTGAAACGGACGTGATCAGTGTGTTGAAGCGGATGCCCAAGCAGCGGCGCACGGGGCTATTCTCGGCCACGATCTCGTCGGCGGGCGACTCCATCTTCCGCACGGGCATGAACAACCCCGTGCGCGTGGTGGTCAAGTCCAAGAACGCGATGGGCGAGCACAGCAACGCGCCCACGTCTCTCGCGCTCTCATACATGCTCCTCGACCCAGAGAAGAAGATCACCACGCTCTTGTCGATGTTGGCATCATACCAGTACAAGAAGGCGATTGTGTACTTCCCCACATGCACGTCGGTGAAACATTTCTACGGCATGCTCAAGCTGTTGACTGCTGCTTCTGGGGTCCACTTCTACTCGCTCCATGGCCAGCTCACCACCAACTCGCGGCTTAAGACCCTTCAGGTGTTTGCCAACGGCGATGCAGAGAAGCACGTGTTGATGACCACGGACGTGGCGGCGCGCGGCATCGACATCCCCGACGTGGACCTTGTAATCCAAGTGGACCCGCCCACGGACCCCAGCGTGTTTTTGCACCGGTGCGGACGCACAGGACGGGCCAACAAGGTGGGACACGCAATTGTGTTTCTCAACGACGGGGCGCAGGAGGAGGACTATATCGGGTTTATGGAGGTGAAGAACATCACGCTTGCCCAGATCCCCGCGCCCGCTGTGCCCAACCACGGCGAAGTGCAGGCCCAGGTGCGCCAGTATATGCTTGCCGACCGGGCGCGGCACGAGCTTGCGGTCAAGTCATACGTGGGGTTTGTCAAGTACTACTCGAAGCACGTGGCGTCGTCGATCTTCCGCATGGCCACGCTCGACTATATCGCCGTGGCCAAGATGTATGGGCTCATGCGGCTCCCGAAGATGCCGGAGACGCGGTACATCAAGGAAGTGCCCGAGGAGGGTTGGCTCGGGGAGGCTATTGCCATGGACGCGTACGCTTACGCCGATAAGCAGCAAGAGACGAGCCGGGTGGCGAACATGGCGGCAGAGAAGGAGAGGATGGTCAATGATGCCAAGAGGCGAAAGGAGTTGAAGAAGAAAAACGAGGCGTGGTCGAGCAAGGTGGAGACCAAGGAGACAAGGCAAGAGAGACGGGAGAAGGCGAAGCGCAAGCGCGAGGCCATTGAAAAGCAGCTTGAGCGCGAAGGGTCGGACGAGGATGAGACGGCCGAGGACTGGAAGAATATGGTGAGGGCCACCAAGAAGCATAGGCTGGGCGGCAGCATGATGCAGGGGTCGTTTGATGGGTTATAGTGACCATGGCAGGTGTAGAGGCCATGATAAATATAGTAATGAACAGTTTTCACAGTTTTCACAGTTTTCACAGTTTTCTTTTATTTACTACCACTAGGTCATACTTTATACCTCTCGCTGCTCGAGTTGATGCCGTCAAAGATGTAGAGGTTGTCCAACGGGATGTACTGGTTGGTGGCGATCTTCAAGATCTCCTGGGATACAATGCCGCCCATCAAGCTGCTGAGGTTGTGGTACGTGGTGGAGTTGTGGGCGAGGATTTCCTGAAACACCGCCGTTGACTTGCCTAGCGGTGGCGACAGCGACAACGCCAGGGCCAGGGCCAGGGCCAGGGCCAGGGCCAGTGACGACGATGGTGGTGGGGGTGTCTCCGGGAGCACCTGGGCCGAAAACACGCGAAGAAACTCGTCCCAGTCGTCCATGGTGGGCTTGCGCCCGTGCAAGCGGATAAACGCATTGAACGCGAGGATGCCAAAGTAGATGCCAAGCGTGTTCACGGTGTCATTGTCGTTCTTTTCCTGCGCATAAAACAGGTCTACCAACCCTGGGCTCCGCAAGCTCTTGGACCCCACGGTGACAAACAACAACTGGGCGTTCTTGCAGAACGTGGCCACCTGCTCGTCGTCTACGTCTGTATGCGGTCTCCCCACCGAATCCAAGACCCGGTGCACTTCCTCAGTGAACATTTGTTGGTCTGCGAGAGCGCGCGCGCGGTAAATATTCTGCAATGTGACGTAGCTCTTGGTATCCAGCGCCATGTCGGGCAACTTCCCGGGCAAGGGAAGGGTGCCGCCGCTGCGCTCGACAAACTTGCGCAACGCCGCAATAAGGATCCAAAACACAGGCGTGTGCGCGTCCACACCGCGCTCGTACGACTGGAGTAGTAGCGTCTGGATCGACTGCGGGATCTCCGTCTTCTGATGGGCGCGGTGGCACGACTGCACCGCCTCAATAAAGTTTGTCTCCATGCTGATGTTGCGCGCTAGCAGCTCCACATACGCCTTGAACAGCTTCTTGTCACTGTATGTCTGCGGAGGCATCCCATGGTGCGCCTGTTTCCAGTGCTGCAACGCCTTGATGAAGATGACAATATAGGGCACATGCGCGTGCTCCTGGTCGTCCAACGCGTCCATGTCAAACGAGTCGGCAAACGCCTGCAACTCGGCCCATGGCGCGTCGATGCGCAAGTCGTACAACCGCAGCGGGTCGTGCGTCTCAATCACAGTGGTCTCGTTGGCAAGCAAGTTCAAGCACCCGTAAAAGCCCACGGTGTTGACGAGCAACAACGGGATGCGTTTCGCCCAGAGCACGTCAATCAACCGCGGCAAGTCAGGGACATAGTCACTGGCAATCACCACGCTAAACTGGTCCCAGAACACCTGGTCGGCTATGGCACTCCACTCTTCAACCACGGCATTTCCTGTAGCCTCGCTATTCAACTCGTTCAAGTTGGCGGCCACGCACCGGGCGAGGCTCTTGCCCAAGTCGCTGCGCTTGAGGAAAAAGTTGGACGAGAGGTGCTGCGGCTGCACCTCGCTCTTGTCGACAATGGTGTACTTGCCAATGCCGGGGAGAATCAAGTTCTTCAACACCTCGGACCCAGTGGACGTGGCGTTGATGAGGCAGATGTGCGACTGTTCGAGGCTCGACTGGCCGGTGCTGGCCCAGAGCCGGAGCTGTCGGTCGTACCTGGCCTCTTTATCGACGACCATAATGAATTGGGCGGAGACAGGTGGATGGTTGTGCAGGTTATTGTTTCCTGGCTGCTGCGCCGTTGTATGCTAGCTGGTTGCTGGGGCCGGACACTATCGCTATGGCTGCCTTTCCGCTGTGGGTCGTACAAAAAAGCAGTCAAAATTGAGAACAATAAAAAGTCAAACCACTCTCGTCTAATGAGAGAGAGTGGGGCATGTTCCTTTTTTAGCGTTTAATTTTCTCTGCTGATTTGTGGCAGGTCCCAAGAGACGACAGAAAGGGGACAGAAAGGGGACAGAAAGGGGACAGAAAGGGGACAGAAAGGGGACAGATGCGGGAAGAGAGACGGAAAGAATGGGGTTCGGCAGGAGGAGGAAGGAGGAGGAGGAGGGTTTTGCACACGAGACCCGGCGCTGATGACCCGGTGTTCTCTTTCGTGTTCTCTCCCTTTTTGACGCTGTTTGCCGCAGAAGACTGGTGCCCTATAGCCAGATACCAACAAGAGATGGCACGGCTTCTATTTCCCGCGCGTATGCGGCCCAGAAGTGTGACCGTTTTTCCCGGTCTGTTTGGCAAAGAACACTTTATTAGAAAACGCTTTTGCAAAAGAAGCCCCTCCGTAGCAAGCCCCTCCGTAGCAAGCCCCTCCGTAGCAAGCCCCTCTATTGTTTACTCATTGCCCCACGATATCAGCGAGAAAGTCGCTGTAGCAGCCCACCATCCGGCGGAGGAGGTCATAGTCGTGCTCACCAAACACCTTGCGGTCGCAAAACTCGCGGATGAGCATTCTGAACACGGTGATGCGTTCGGGTGGGAACAAGGGGGTGAAGTAGTCGGCGCTCTTGATAAGGTAGCTGGTGCAGGTGCTCACCAAGATATCGTTGGACTCGTGCAACGCCGTGTTATCGGCCAACACCTGCAAGTACCGGTTCTGCACAAGCAGACTCATGTAGTTGTCCACGTTGCCACCTGGATGGTCGGTAGTATGAGCAGCATCCACGTCAGCCATGGTGACCACCACCTGTCCCTGTTTCTGACCTTGCTGCTCGGCCACCATGGAGCCCCTGTCTTTGGCTCCCTTCCCCTTGACCACACGCAACATTTCGAGCTCCACTTTCTGCAAGTCGAGGGCTTTTCCCGACTCCGCCTCGAGTGCCGCAACCTCATCCTTGTGTTTTTGCTTCATCTTCTCCGTGGCGCGCACGAGCTTGGCAATCTTGGCGTCCCTCTCGGCCACGTCCTTCTTGTGGAGCGACTCTTCTGCCTCGAGCTTGCCCCTCCACTCCTTGGCCTCGCCCACCTTCTTGTCGCACGAGTGCTTCAACTTGTCGAGCTTCTCTCGACAATGGGCCTCGCGCTGCTTCGCCACGGCCAACTCCTTCTCGCACACCAGGACCTTGGCCTGAAGCTTCCCAGTCTCCTCCTGCTGCGCCTGGAGCTTCCACTGCGTCTCATTGAGTGTCTCCCTGGTTGCCGCCTGCTCCTTCTGCTCCTGCTCAAGCTGCACCTTGAGTTGTTCCACTTGCTCCTGAGCAACAAACATGTCGCGACTGGCCTTCTCTGCCACCAAAATGGACTCGGCGAACGCCTGCGCCTGCGCCTGCACCTCTGTCTCCACTCCCGCCTCTGTTCCTGCCCCCTCTTCTGGAGCCAAAGGAACCAACGCCCCGTCCTCGTTCCTGGTGGCGCCAAGGTTTCTCAGGATGATGTCTTCATAGTAAACAAGACGGGTGCGTTGCGCCTGGAAATCTTCCCGCAATGCCCGGTTTTCGGCAAGCGCCGCGTGGAGAAGGATCGTGTCCTCGTGCGATCTCTTCAACGTGTCCTTGAGGACCTTCACCATGCTGTCGAGCTTCTGGGAAAGAGCGGTCGGGTGGCGTTGGCGCTCATTATCAAAAGGGATGTCCAACAACTGGCACATTTGCCGCAAGCTGTTGTGTTGGATGCCATCAGGGACGGCGCCACCCATGGCGGTGCTTTCGGTAACCTGGCTGATAAAGCCAAATTCCCGGATATCGTCGTCGGCAAACCCCACTGTCTTGGGACGCGTGCTACTGCTGCTGCTGCCGCCGCCGCCGTTTTTTGACCCGGGCGTCAAAAGCATCAGCTCCTGGTTAAAGCTCTCGTTGGCCCTTTCCTCCATCTTCTTCAACGCCAACGGGTGAATATGGGACTTGCTTCGCTTGAGCTTGGGCGTGGCGGGGTTCCCCTTCGGAACAAGAGCATGGCTGGCCGCCACCCCCATGGTGATCATCATTATTATGCTGACGGCAAAAGAAGAGTGGCACAAAGGGGTGAAAAAGAAAAAAAGGAGGAAAAGAAGTCATATAAAGAAGTCATATAAAGGAGGAGAAGGAGGAGGAGGAGGGGTGCAGACCAGCCGATTGCGCTATACACAGCGCTGTGCATGTGTGGGCCACAAGCAGATCAGTTCACACCTTCTTCACACCGCCTGCACTTTGCCTCTCGGCTGGTGATCTCCTAAGCGCCGGGTGCCAGCTCCGTTTGCAACCACAAAGCCGATCTCTCGGAAACAAGGCACGTGATCGGGCACGTGACCGCTTTCGAAAAACGTTGCTCCTCTTCCCGAAAACAATGAAAAAACAGCGCAACGTGTCTTTTATGATTTCGCCCTTTTGTTTTCTTTTTTCGGCTTTTCCTGACATGTGGGCCGTCAAAGGGGAGCCCATGGGTTGTTATCAAAAAGAGGAGACCCCGTTGCTTTCCCACAATCGATGGCAATGGCACAGCCAACGGCAGTAATGCAAGCAGCAGCAGCAGCAGCAGCAGCAGAAGTGGCCCCTCTTTGCTGTCGTTCTCTCGTCTCCCCACATTGGTCACGGCTTTTCTTTTTTAGCTCACCCCCCTCCCTTCCTCTCTCCTTCTTGGCACCTGTGCTTAGGATGACTACTACTGTCATTGGCTCTTGCACAGAGACAGAGGGAGAGGGGGAGACACAAAGGAGACAGAGACGGAGAGCGATGGTGTTCCGGGTAACCGGCAAAAGGAAAGAGTGTCTCTCCTTGCAATATTTCTGTAGCAAAGAGAAGAGAAGAAGAGAAGAAAATTTTTCTTTCTACTTTTGTTATTAAAGGGCAAAAACGCATCCCAGCAGAGTTCCCAACGAAAGAAAAATTTTTCCTCTTTCCTCTCCTCTTTCCTCTTCTCTCCTCTTCCTCCCTTTCCTCCCTATCCAAACAGAGTTGGGAATACCATGTCTGCTGCTAGTGAATCCAAGTACTCTACAGAGGTCCTTTCTGAACTCTTGAGCAAGTTGCAAGTTGCCGACAACAAGGACGAGGCTGCCTCCAACATCGCGTCGTTCTTGAACTCGTCGATTGTCGAGCACGATGCGCCTGTGGAGTTCTTTGAGGACTTGAAGAAGCAGATCAAGTCCAAGGACGCTGCCACCACCATTGCTGCTTTGGACGCCTACAAGCACATTGCTTCGTCCAACGGCTTGGCCCCCTCCGTGGAGCCATACGTTGTCGAATTGGTGTCTGACGTTGCTACCAAGGCGGGCGAGAAGAACAAGGAGGTGTCGGATGCTGCCGCGGCCGCTTTGTTGGCCATTGCCTCGGCCATCACCCCCACCGCCGTCAAGGCCATCTTGCCCAAGTTGGTTTCCAACTTGTCGTCCACCAACAAGTGGACCGAGAAGGTTGCCATCTTGAAGGCCGTCTCCCAATTGGTGGACACTGCCAACGCCCAGATCGCCTTGAGAATGCCCGAGTTGATTCCTATCTTGTCCGAGTCCATGTGGGACACCAAGAAGGAGGTCAAGGAGGCTGCCACCGCCACCATGACCAAGTCGACCGAGACCATTGACAACAAGGATATCGAGAAGTTTATCCCCAAGTTGATTGAGTGTATCGCCAAGCCAACCGAGGTCCCCGAGACCGTCCACGTCTTGGGTGCCACCACCTTTGTGTCCGAGGTCACCATGGCCACCTTGTCCATCATGGCCCCATTGTTGTCCAGAGGTTTGGCCGAGAGAGACACCGCCATCAAGAGAAAGGCGGCTGTCATTGTCGACAACATGTGTAAGTTGGTGGAGGACCCCCAGGTTGTGGCTCCCTTCATGGACAAGTTGTTGCCCGCCTTGAAGGCCAACTTTGCCAACATTGCCGACCCCGAGGCCAGAGACGTTACCCAGAGAGCGTTGAACACCTTGAAGAGAGTCGGCGCCGTTGGCGAGGACGACAAGATCCCCGAGGTGTCCACTGCCGGTGACGTTGAGGTGACGTTGGGCGAGTTGACCAAGTTGTTGGCCGACAAGAAGGTGGCCAAGAGATTCGACGTTGTCCAGCACTACATTGCCGCCGTTGCCGGTGACTTGGTGGACGAGAGAGAGATCCAGCCCGAGGCTTGGTTGCAGAACATCTTGCCCTTCGCCACCATCTTCTTGCACGAGGCTGAGTCCAAGGAGATCATCGAGGAGTTCAGAAAGAGAGCCATCGACAACATTCCCCAGCCCCCTTCTTTCGAGGACGAGGAGGACGATGGCGAGGACTTGTGCAACTGTGAGTTCTCTTTGGCGTACGGTGCCAAGATCTTGTTGAACAAGACCCAGTTCAGATTGAAGAGAAACAGAAGATACGGTTTGTGCGGTCCTAACGGTGCCGGTAAGTCGACCTTGATGAGAGCCATTGCCAACGGCCAGGTTGAGGGCTTCCCCACCCAGGAGGAGTGCAAGACTGTCTATGTCGAGCACGACATAGACGGCACCCACGCCGACACCTCCGTTGTCCAGTTTGTGATTGAGG
Source organism: Zhuliangozyma boniae (assembly GCA_002094185.1). Taxonomy (NCBI): domain Eukaryota; kingdom Fungi; phylum Ascomycota; class Pichiomycetes; order Serinales; family Debaryomycetaceae; genus Zhuliangozyma; species Zhuliangozyma boniae. The sequence goes on along the minus strand of MXQC01000095.1, from coordinate 11,601 downwards.
ACGGTGAGGTTGGTTTGACCGAGGCGGATGTCATTACCAAGTTGACCGAGTTTGGCTTCTCGGACGAGATGATCAAGATGCCCATCCAGTCGCTTTCCGGTGGTTGGAAGATGAAGTTGGCGCTTGCCAGAGCGGTGTTGAAGAACGCCGACATTTTGTTGTTGGACGAGCCCACCAACCACTTGGACACTGTCAACGTTGCCTGGTTGGTCAACTACTTGAAGACCTGCGGTATCACCTCGATCATCGTCTCGCACGACTCTGGTTTCTTGGACAATGTCGTTGAATACATTATCCACTACGAGGGCTTCAAGTTGAGAAAGTACAAGGGTAACTTGTCTGAGTTTGTCAAGAAGTGCCCCTCGGCCCAGTCGTACTACGAGTTGGGTGCGTCCGACTTGGAGTTTAAGTTCCCCGAGCCCGGTTTCTTGGAGGGTGTCAAGACCAAGCAGAAGGCCATTGTCAAGGTTTCCAACATGACCTTCCAGTACCCTGGCACCTCCAAGCCCCAGATCCAGGACATCAACTTCCAGTGCTCGTTGTCGTCGAGAATCGCCGTCATTGGCCCTAACGGTGCCGGCAAGTCCACCTTGATCAACGTGTTGACTGGCGAGTTGTTGCCCACCGTTGGTGAGGTGTACGTGCACGAGAACTGCCGTATCGCCTACATCAAGCAGCACGCGTTTGCCCACATTGATAACCACTTGGACAAGACCCCCTCTGAGTACATCCAGTGGAGATTCCAGACCGGCGAGGACAGAGAGACCATGGACAGAGCGTCGAGACAGATCAACGAGGCCGACGAGCAGAACATGAACAAGATCTTTAAGGTCGAGGGTTCCGCCAGAAGAATCGCCGGCATCCACGCCAGACGGAAGTTCAAGAACTCGTACGAGTACGAGATCTCGTGGTTGTTGGGTGACAATATCGGCATGAAGAACGAGAGATGGGTGCCAATGATGTCGGTCGACAACACCTGGTTGCCAAGAGGCGAGTTGATGGAGACCCACTCCAAGATGGTTGCCGAGGTGGACATGAAGGAGGCCCTTGCCTCTGGCCAGTTTAGACCTTTGACCAGAAAGGAGATCGAGGAGCACTGCGCCATGTTGGGCTTGGACGCCGAGTTGGTGTCGCACTCGAGAATCAGAGGTTTGTCTGGTGGCCAGAAGGTCAAGTTGGTCTTGGCTGCCTGCACCTGGCAGAGACCCCACTTGATTGTGTTGGACGAGCCCACCAACTACTTGGACAGAGACTCCTTGGGTGCCTTGTCCAAGGCGTTGAAGGCCTTTGAGGGTGGTGTTGTCATCATTACCCACTCGGCTGAGTTCACCAAGGACTTGACCGAGGAAGTCTGGGCCGTGTTGGACGGTAGAATGACCCCATCGGGCCACAACTGGGTCCAGGGTCAGGGCTCCGGTCCAAGAATCGAGAAGAAGGACGACGACGAGGAGGACAAGTTTGACGCCATGGGCAACAAGCTTGCTGCTGGCAAGAAGAAGACCAAGTTGTCCTCTGCCGAGTTGAGAAAGAAGAAGAAGGAAAGAATGAAGAAGAAGAAGGAGTTGGGTGACGCCTACGTGTCCTCTGACGAAGAGTTCTAAGTGGGCACATTGGCTTAGCATCGAGGGCCCCTTGGTCTTTGGTACTGTGTGCGTGTGCGTGCGCATGCTAGCTTCGTTGTTTTTTGTCTTTTTCTTGTTTTCTCTTTCTATTGATGAAGGCATAATAGAATTTGTGTATTTGCAGCAGCAGCAGAGCCAGCTTCAGAAATATAAAGAAGAAATGTATCTAAAAAAGAACCAGGGAGACGCCAAGAGAGCCGGTCGAAAGCAGTGCAGTTAAGGAATGACTGGACCAAGAAGCGTCATGGCTTCATCATCATCGTCGTCGTCACCGTTCCTGCTCGTGCTTGCGCTCTTTTGTGCGATCGCACTTGCATCCTGCCGAAGCGCCCACACCAGCGTCTACCTGGGCCCGCTCTTGGCCAAGAACTTTAGCCACCAGGTCCGACCGCACTGGAACCTCTCCTACGCCCCTTACTCCGTCCTCTGTCCGTCAACACCACTAGTGCGCCGTGCGAACGATGTATGTGCCCACCAGGAATGAAAGCGTTCCAGCAATACGTCTACTAACCGTTCCCCACCGCAGACAATGTGTGACGAGGAGGCCGAGTACATGCTGGCCCGAGCCCGCAAGACAGAGCCAGCGTTGCGCGCACTCGTACGCCGCGCCCGTATCCCCCAGTTCGACACTGACGCCTTCTGGAACGCCAAGAGCAAGCCCGTGGTGGTGGCAGTGGCCATTTCCGGTGGCGGGTACCGGTCGATGTTGACGGGCGCGGGAGTGCTAGCGGCTCTCGATAGCCGCACCGCGGGAGGAGAAGAGGAGCCCACGTCGTTCGAATCACCTCTAGCGGGACTCCTACAAGGCGCAAGCTACATCGCCGGCATCTCGGGCGGGTCGTGGCTCGTGATGTCCAACTTCATCAACGACTTCGAGCCCATGGAGCTGTTGGTGCGCGACAGCTGGAACTTGCGCGAGCTGCTTCTCGAGGGCGTGCCGGATTTTGACCCGCGCGATATCCTGCAGCACATCGATGACACGGGAAGGGAGAGGAGAGATGAAGCCGCTGCGGCGCGAGTGGCACCACACGAGCCACCACTACTGCCGGCACCGCCGCACGAGCCAGCCACCGGATTCTTCACCAATGTGTTGCGGTTCTTTAGCCCGGGCGGCAGGACGAGCCTGGCCATCCCTGTGAGTTCCAAGGCACAGCCACCACAGCCACCAGCACACCCCTGGTTCAAGATGTTGTTTTCCAAGACCGGCCCCGGGTTCGGCAACACCAGAATCCGCGCGTGCTTGCAGTTCTACAAGGACTTGCTCATCGAGGTCAAGGCAAAGAGGCAAGCGGGGTTCCACACGAGCTTGACCGACTACTGGGGCCGCGCGTTGGCGCGGCGCATCTTTATCCCCACGGCGAGGACGCCAGGAACCACCATCACCGCTGCCACCACGGAGTTGCGGTCGTTCCGCGAGCACGACCAGCCGTTCCCCATCATCGGCACCGTCGAGAAGGACCCGCGCCGCGAGGAGACATCGAGCCTCGACTCGCACGTGTTCGAATTTACGCCGTACGAGTTTGGGTCGTGGGACGCGTACTTGGCCGCGTTTGTGCCCATAAAGTACCTCGGGACCCAGTTGCGCAACGGCAGCCCGGCGCACAAGTGCCCCGCTAGTGGCGGCGGCAACTGCTCGTTCTGCGTATCCGGGTTCGACAATATCGGGTTTATCACGGGCACGTCGTCGTCGTTATTCAACCATGTGTTTGTGTACGTGTACAAGTTGCTCAGCGCGTTCCATCTGGAGACGACGCTGATGGCCGAGTCCATCCTCCGGTCGTTTGGGCTCAGCTCCGAGTGGGCCGCACTCAAGGCGCCCCAGCTCCACCCAGACTACGCGTTGTACTCGCCCAACCCGTTCCACTTGTATGCGGGGGCCGACCCTACCATTAAAGACTCGCCCGACTTGTACCTCGTGGACGGCGGCGATGACGGGCAGAACATCCCTTTTCAGCCGTTGTTGCAAAAAAGCCGCGGCGTCGACGTGGTGTTGGCGTACGATATGAGCGGCGAGCACGACAACTACCCCAACGGCACCGTGCTTGCCAAGACGGCGCAGCGGTACCTCCAGACCAACAGCACCGGCGTGGCGGCGCCCCCGTGCTTCGAGTTGCCGACACTGCAGTTTCCACGCGACACCTACAAGTCGCTCTTTCCCAAGGTGCCCACGCCGGAGCAGATCATGGCGTCGGGGCTCTACCGCCAGCCCATCGTGTTGGGGTGCGACATTGCCGAGGACTACGCGACGGTGAAGATAGCAGAGCAGCAGCAGCAGAAGCAGTTATCTCACCGCAAGGTGTACCGTGACTACTTCCCGCCCATCATCGTGTACCATGCCAACGGCCGGTACAGCTTCGACGGCAACACGTCGACGTTCCAGTTGCGGTACACGCCCGAGGAGGTGCGCGGGATGGTGAACAACGGGTACAACATGGCCACGTCTATGAACTCGTCATTGTTTGGCGTGTGCACGAGTTGCATCTTGTTGAAGCGCGAGTTTGACCGGATGGCCTATAGCGAGGGGACAGGAGCCGGGCCACGCCTCGCCATCCCCAACACGTGCAACAAGTGCTACAGGCTGTACTGTTGGCGGGAGTAGCCAGCAATGGGCCAAGAGCGGCCGACTTTTGCATAAGAGCACCGTGTTAAAGAAGGCGGTCACGGTCTAAAAAAAGAAACCAAAAAAGTGTTATCCGTAGTCAGCGAAAGGGCGAACAAAAAACAATTGTGCAGAAAAAACGGGCGCGCCTTCACCACACCTTCAAGGGACCACCGGAACACGCACCACACGTCACACACCATGGCAGGCATCAAGCGGTTGAAGATCATCGGGTTGACGGCGGCAATTCTCGTCTTGATCTTTGTGCTCCACAGTGTGGGCAGGAACGCCGCGTCGTTGGTGCACGCGCAGGCGTCCGACCAGGCCGGCAACAAGAACGCGGTGGCGAGACCCGGGCCCGCGTACGCGGGGCAGGGCAAGGGCCCCAAGAACGTGGTGGTGGCCAACAACCTCGTGGACTCCAAGAACGACGCCAAGGCGGACGCGGCGATCAACGACGAGATTGGCAAGGACGCCCAGCCGCACAAGAAGCCCGCTGGCGACGGCAGCGGCAGCCGTGGTGCTGGTTCTGCCGGCGAGTACGACGCGGCCGCCGACTTGCTCAAGATCCGGGCGTTGTCGCCCATGACGATATTCTCCAAGAGCTACTGCCCCTACTCGAAGAAGATCAAGAAGTTGTTGTTGCAGTCTTACCAGATCACCCCGGCCCCCAACGTGGTGGAGTTGGACTTGCACGAGCACGGCGCGGAGTTGCAGGCGTACTTGGCGGAAAAGAGCGGGCGCAAGACGGTGCCCAACGTGCTTGTGGGCAGCTCTTTCGAGAGCCGCGGCGGCAGCGACGACTTTGAGACCTACGACACCAAGGGCGTGCTAACCAAGAGCCTCGTCGACTGGGGCGCCGGCCGGTTGCAGGTGATCAAGAACGACACCCCTTCGAACGCCAAGGTTTAGGAGCGATGGGGTGGTGGGCGTTTTTCCCAGACAAAGAGTATAGAAAATGAAAATGATGTGTCGACTGCACAATCGAGAACAGCTCCGACGTGTAGACGGCTTCACGGGCGGCAGCTACACGGGCGGCAGCTCCGCCTACCCTCTTCTTTGCGATACTAAATGTAACATTAAACCCTATAGATACAAAGCTATATGCTCTTCTTTTCCCCGTGGCACTAAGTGGCTAGCTTAGAACTTGGAGAACTTCTTGGACTTGGACTGAGAAGCAGCAACCTTCAAGACGTTGAATCTGACAGTCTTGGAGATGGGTCTGCACTGGCCAACGACAACAACGTCGCCCTCCTCTAAACGGAAGGCTGGGGAAACGTGAGCGGCAACGTTCTTGTGTCTCTTCTCGTATCTGTTGTATTTTGGAATGTAGTGCAAGTAGTCTCTTCTGATGATGATGGTTCTGTGCATCTTGGTGGAGACAACGGTACCGGTCAAAATCTTGCCTCTGATGGAAACGTTACCAGTGAATGGGCACTTCTTGTCAATGTAAGAACCCTCAATGGCGGTCTTGGGGGTCTTGAAGCCCAAGCCAACGTCCTTGTACCATCTCTTGGTCTTCTTGACGGCCTTGGCCTTGGGGTTGGTGAAGATGTGAGGTTGCTACATTGGTTTGTTAGTAATGGTGTTTTCAAGTGGGTGCTGGCGGAGGTGGTGGGTTATTTCCAATAGGGAGGCGGCAGGGAGAAACAGTGCGATGGTTGAAAGGTAAGGGCGGGGCAGGCGGTCTGCAAGCTTGTCTCAGGACGGGCCTGGTGATATAGTCGCGCTGGATGGTCGTGGGGGAAAGGAAGAGGCCGCGTGCACAGAGTCTCCTTATCCAGCTCGATCCACAGTCTTCGTGGTGCACCGTTCCCTTGGCGGTGCACTTCATTTTGAAAGTGTCGTTCTGATATTGCCCCTTTCTGCTCCGTTCTCCTTGCATCTCCCGGGCGGACAATAACCGCGCTCTCGTCTCCATCTCTCATTATGCTCTTCACAAACCTTCTGGAAAGCTCTTTCAGACTGAACGGTTAACTCGGTGGCCATGGTTGTTGTTCGATATCCTCTCCAAGTGAAAATCTTCTGGTCTGAAATTTTTTCGTAGCGTATGTATTGGGAGTGGTTTGTGCGTGCGGGAGCCTGGCCGCACACAGTGCGAGAAAAGAAAAAAAAGTGGCGTGTACACCAAAGCCCTAACTACACAGCACACGTGATCAGGAGAGCCCTAACGCACGTGACCCGATGCGCACTTTTGCCTGGGTGGCTTGCTGTTTACATGTTATGTTCGAAATAGGCAATGTCATTATCTGCTGGAGTATGGCTCGGACACACAACAGAACAATCGCAGCGCAAAGCACTGGCATAAAACGGAGCACACCAGAGCACACCAGAGCACAGCACAACAGAGCACAGCGGAGCACATCACAGATGAACTCGGCCAACAACCATAATAGCAAGTACAGCAGTCTACCTAAGTTCACCATCACCCGGAATGACAGCCCGCACAGCCGGATAGTGTCGTCGGAGATTGACACCACGCACAGGACGGTCTCGGCGTCGTCAACGATATCAACGCCATCGAACAATATAAAGAGGTTTAGGCAGCAGCGCCTACAGCTCCACCAACAACAGACACACACACAGACACAGAGTAAAGATACCAGCAAGGCTGGCCATGCCGGCAAGACTGGCCTGGCCTCCACTGTTGCCGCCCCTGCATCCAAGAACGGCCGGTTCATCAAGAGCAAGCTACTAAACTTCCAGCACTCGTCCAAGCTCGAGGTCAAGGATGAGAGTGGTGCTGCCGACAAGCCGGCGTTTAGCATCAGGCCCTTGGACGCATATGACCACTCGGTGTTTGCCGCCCCTCGCGCCCTCCACCACTCCCAGAACACCCACTCACACGCGCACACGCACACGCACACGCACACGCATGCACACACACTCACACACACTCACACTCACGCACATAGAAACATGCCGAGCGTAAAGGAGTCGCAGGTGCGCGCATGGGAGTCGGCTGAACGTATCGCCCGGACGGTGATTTTTGGCCCCGACAACGACGATGACGACGACGACGACGACAATGACGACTTTCACTTTCTGCCGCAAGCGCCCAGCGCCGTGCACTGGAAGCAGCCACCACCAGCAGAACAGCAGCCCCGCGGGAGTCTAATATCGTCGCTTCCCGGGTACACGCGGGGCGAGCTCGAGGCGGTGACGCAGGCCCGAAATGTCGAGGAGGAGAGGCGGTTGCTCCTCGAGCACAAACGCCACATTGCGGCCAAGCACGAGCGGTTGTACATGGCGACCAATACCCTTTACAACCGGCGCCAGATGCAGATCTCGCAGAAGAAGGAGGTCATCGCGCGCATGTTTGGGTACACCAACATGTTGAACATGGAGTACGTGACCAACAACTCGACGTACTCTGCCATCGACGCATCCTCGCACGTGGCCAAGTCGCTCAACGAGGATAGGGAGGAGGTGAGCGGGTTGGTCGAGGAGGATGGCGCCTACAAGGCGGCGCTTAAGCAGACAAGAAAGGCGTTTGAAGTGGAGCCGGTGTTTGACGGCGCCAACGCAAGAACAGGAGCCGCCACCGCCACTGCAGGCGCCACCATGGATATGGACATGGACACGTTTAGGCTGTTGACCAGTGCCAAGCTCGACAAGGTGTATGAGCGTGGGCTCGGCGTGGGAGACGTGATGGGCGAGAGCGAGCTGGACGAGGAACTCTTGCTGGTCACGGTGGAGTACTTGCGGAAACGCGCGAGAGAAGAGTAGCAGAGACTCGTGTAGAAAGGGGTGCGTGAAGTTACATGACGTAGGCGTAATCAAGGTTATTCTCCGGCTAATACAAGGGCATGACCCGAGGCACAGCCATGGACATACCCCCCAGCAAAGGCCGGCGGGTAAACATGGTTTGCCGGGCGCTGATTACAAATGCGATAACAGGGAAAATGGCCAGAAAAAACACCGCGGTGCGAGTCCCAGCGTTCTGCTTCCGAGTCCAGGCGGCAGGCGAACGTGCGTGCTCTATTTCCCGCTCTTCTGCTGTTGGTGCGCTCTGGAAAGGATTGGAAAAAAAGGGGAGGCGGCCAAATAATAAGCAAAGGACCTGGTATCTCTTCCGTATAACTAGCTCACCCCCCTGATCCCGCCCCAGTGCTCTTTGCAGCCTTTCCTTGGTTCAACTACATGTTTACCAGAGCGTTGTCGGAAACCACCACTATCACCAGCACCAGCACCACCAGACTATTGCATTTGTCGAGACAATTGAGCACGATGGCGCCCGTTTTACAAGCACAGAAGCACTACGACTACTTGGTCATCGGCGGCGGCTCCGGCGGCGTGGCCAGCGCCCGCCGCGCCGCCAAGCACGGCGCCAAGGTGTTGTTGATCGAGAAGCACTTTAAGAAGTTGGGCGGCACCTGTGTCAATGTCGGCTGTGTGCCCAAGAAGGTCATGTGGTACGCGGCCGACATGGCCCACCGCAAGCACGCGTTGCGCGCATACGGACTTGCCCCAGAGGCCGAGGAGGTCAAGCACGGCGACTTTGCCTGGCCCGAGTTCAAGGTGAAGCGCGACGCGTATGTCACGAGATTGAACGGGATCTACGAGAACAACTTGCGCCGCGAGGGTGTCGACTGGGTGTACGGGTTTGGCCAGTTTGCCAATGCCGACGGCGACGTTGAGGTCACGCTCACGGGCGACCAAGACCTCGGGTTTATCGGCAAGAGCGGGCTCAAGAAGGACGAAAAGCTTGTGTTTTCCGCCGACAAGGTGTTGGTTGCGTCTGGCGGGTATGCCATCATCCCGCCCAAGGTCCCTGGCTCCGAGTTGGGCACCACCTCCGATGGGTTTTTTGAGTTGGCCAAGCAGCCCAAGACGGTTGCCGTTGTGGGGGCGGGGTACATTGGCGTTGAGCTTTCCGGGGTGTTCAACGCGCTCGGGTCCGACGTGCACTTTATCATCCGCGGCGACACCGTGCTCCGGTCGTTTGACGAGATCATCCAGAACACCATTACCGACCACTATGTCGACAGGTTGGGCATCAACATCCACAAGCAGTCTGGCGGCGTGGTCAAGGTGGAGCAAGACGGCGTCAAGAAGAAGGTGCATCTCGGAAACGGCGAGGTGCTTGTCGTGGACGAGTTGATCTGGACCGTGGGCCGCAAGTCGTTGATTGACTTTGGTTTGGACAAGGTGGGCGTCAAGCTCAACGACAAGAGCCAGATTGAGACCGACGAGCTCCAGGCGACGGCCAACCCCAAGATCTTTTCCCTTGGCGACGTTATTGGCAAGGTCGAGTTGACGCCCGTGGCCATTGCTGCGGGCCGCCGGTTGTCGAACCGGTTGTTTGGCGGGCCCCAGTTCAAGGACGAAAAGTTCGACTACACGAACGTGCCCTCGGCCATTTTTTCGCACCCCGAGGCCGGGTCCATTGGCTTGTCTGCCAAGCAGGCGATTGAGCAGTACGGCGAGGACAAGATCAAGATCTACAACTCCAAGTTCACGCCCATGTACTATGCCATGATGGAGAGCGACGCCGACAAGGCGCCCACCGTGTACCGGATTGTGTGCGTCGGCCCTGAGGAGAAGGTTGTTGGGTTGCACATGGTGGGCGACTCCTCGGCCGAGATCTTGCAGGGGTTCGGCGTGGCTGTCAAGATGGGCGCCACCAAGAAGGACTTTGACAACTGCGTGGCCATCCACCCTACCTCGGCCGAGGAGTTGGTCACGATGACATAAACGGCGTGGTGTCTGGCTCTAGCTTTGTTTCGTTTATTATTACTAAAGTACACTCTGTTTTACTGTGCATCATGCGCAAACTCTGCTTTTTGCCCTACCTTCTGGCTCTTTTCGGGGGCGGTCCTCTCACGGGCGGCTTGGGCTTATCGCCCGGCTTCATGAAGAACATGGGCGCGTTCTTGAGAATGTCCGGCACGCTGACGAACCGAATCATGGACCCGCGCACAAACACCTGGTCCATGTGTGTGGTCTGGCCCGTGCGGCCCTTGGTGATGACGGCGTCGTAGAGGGACACATTCATGTTATCCTCGTTCTCCAACAACTTGCCGCGGTACGTGTCCCCGTTGGTCAATTCTATGGAGACAACGTGGCCCTGGGCTTCGTTTAGTAGGCGCACTGGGATTCCCGCTGACATGTGTGGTGGTGGTGGTGGTGGTGGCTGTGGTGGCTGTGATCGTGTGTGTACAGATGTGATTACAGTGCTCACACGGTGAGATGGTTTGGTTTTTTCCTGAGGTTTGTCCGTCAAGACCTCTGTGTCGCAAGCCGGGTGTCGCGGTTTCTCGCGACACCCATATCTCACAATCTTTGCATTCTACAAACCAGAACCATTCGGTTTCAGGCGGGTTGCGTATAGCTAAAGCATGATCGGGTAAAGGGACATCCGGATATAGCGTCAAAGGCAATCAGAGCGCGATTTCTGCGTCTGTAAGTGCTGATCTTGCGGAGACGAGTGCTCCAGCCACAACATGCGAGAGGTGCCAGTCCTACCATTCCTACATGGGACCAGACCAGATTTTTCTTTCCTTGCGCCGCCACCACTTTTTCCATCGCTGGCGCCGACGACCAGCGCATCGACCCACCCGCAGCCGGCGGTGGCGAGTGGGAACCGCAACAGCAGAGAGTAGAACAAGGCAGACGGCGAGTTGTAGTGCTGCATGCAGCGTGTGCAGATGGAAAGGGAAAAGGAAAACTGCGCAAACCGTCACGCGCTTTTTGCTGTTGCTGTCTCAGTGCTTTGTGGCGCTTCCAGCGCCTCCTTCAAGCGTCCCCCCTCTCCCGGTGTCGGTTGATTCTCTGGGAGTCTCTGAACGCCTTTTGTACTTTCTGTGCATATTGTTTTCCGCTTCGGAAATATCGGTGGAGGTGGGGGAGGTACAGAAACAAAAAAAAGGCGTATACGCTTGGCTTCTCAAGCCGGGGACCGGAGAGACGTCCTTGTCTCTTGGACCAATTTGCCATTCGCCCCCAAAGTTCATGGGCAGTGTCATCCAACGTGGCAGAGGAAGGAAGGAGGCGAGGAAGGAAGAAGGCGAGGAAGGAAGGAGGTGAGGAAGGAAGGAGGTGAGGAAGGAGGTGAGGAAGGAAGGAGGCAAGGACGTAGGTAAGTAGATAAGTAAGCAAGTAAGAAGAGGGAGTCCAATGGTCTGTGTCAGTACGGGGCAACTTGCGTTAGTAATGCCTCCTATTTGTGTCTGCATCCCTTGCCCTGTTTGGTGAAGGCTAAGAAATTTTCATTGGGATAAAAAACTTTCACCCTCCCGCTTGGTGAAACGGAGTCGAGCAAGAGCGCAGAGGCACACAGCCCCGTGCGCTTTGACGGGATCGGTCCAACGGCCTGTGAGCGGCCAGCAGGGCGGTACACTGCTGGTTGTATCTGGCACCACGGCCCCCCCCTCCCCC
>MXQC01000094.1:0-44167 GCA_002094185.1 Zhuliangozyma boniae | reverse complement strand
CCCTTCCAAAGAGGGAGACGTTCTGCACTATTCTGGAAAGGTCCTGCACAGCAGCCAAGGTATAATATCACCCGTATCCGGATGGCGCCATGCACCAAAGGGAAAAAGAAAAAGGCGCCGCCTTTACCTCCCCCTCCCCACTACACCACATTGTGAAACAAACTCTTTATTCTATTATACAAAAGACCACACGGAGTCTCTCACCAGTCGTCATCGTCGTCGTCCTCCTCATCGCTTTCCATCGCCCCTTGTCTTCTCTTAAGTGCATCAGCCAACGACCCAGCCAATGTCACTTCCTCCGTCTTCTTTGCCTTTAGGGCGTCCGCAAGGTTGTTACCAAGACTGCTGCCGTTCGATGTGGCCTGCGTGGTGGAGCTGGTGGTACTCACCGGGTTGCTTGTAGCTGCCGTGCTAGCCACACTCGACTGTTGATACTGTTGCAAAGAAGCTGCACCAGCAGAGGCTGCAGCAGGGGGAGGAGGTGGAGGTGGCGGAGCTGCCTTGGCTCCATCTGCAGGAGGTGCGCATTCCCTCAAGTAGTCAATGGGCGACCACCCTTCCCGGGCCCCGTCCAACGTCTTGACAAGTCCCCACTTGCCGTTGATGCTTGACACGTAATAGATGGTATCCTTGACAAGCGGGATGGACCCTGCAACCGAGCCGTCGTAGTCGTACATCGCCTTGTAGGTGGGGTGCTTGGGTTTGGCCAATGCCGGTGGTGGCGGTGGCGGTGACGTCACCTTCTTGACCGGTGGAGCAGGCGCGGTCTTGCGGATGGGTCTCGAGGGTGCGGTCGGCTTTGCCTGTTGCAGCAGTGGTTGCTGCTGCTGCTGCTGCTGCGCGGGCTGAGCGAGAGCACTCCGGGCGGCGGCAACAGGTAAGTTGGGTGCGGGAGGTGGTGCCTTTCTCTGGCTTTTGGTTGGCAGAATGGACGTTTGCTGCTGCACTGGCTGCTGCTGCTGATAGGCTGGCTGGGCAGAATAGTTTGCATTCGACACCCGCGTGGAAAACGCCGGTCTGCTGTTGGTGGCCGGGGCCCGGTTGTAGTACTTGCTGTAGTCAACCTTGCCTGGCTTGCTTCTCGGCCGTCTGGGGTTGCGGCTGTTGGCGGGCAACCCGGGCCGCACCGTGACCGTGCCCGACTTGTAGTGGTCGCCGTACACGGGGACTTCGGCGCCCGAGCCCACCTGGAATTTGACCGTGTGTCCCTTACCAGGCTTCTTCTGGTACTGCACCGTGGGGCCAATGTTGATGGCAAGCCCTGGGTTGAGCTTCTTCAAGTGTGTGATCAATTCCGTCTTGAACGCCAAGTTGATAAACAAGTCTGGCATCTGCTGCGTCGGGGTGTGCAAGTTCACCGCCACCCAGTCGTCCTGGTGCGTTGACAACCCCACACTCTTGATCTCGCTCACAGGCACGGCAAACTCCTTCTGGATCTGCATCCGCTTGTCGACAATTACCCCGTCCACCACGTACAACGTCGACCGCGTCAACACAAAGATCCGCGCCGTACGCTTCGACGAGCGGCCAAACTTGGACAACAAGATTTCACCCCGGCACGAAAACACCACCTTCTCTGTGATGCCCGCCTTGTTGACAATAAATTTGCCGTACCCGGTGGTGTCACTGCACCCCAAGTAGTCGCCCATGAAAGCGCGCGACCCCAACATCGACATCCGGCGCCGCTCCTTGCGCCCGTTCAACAACCCGTTGCCGTAGTCGCGCAACTGCTCAAACTGGTTGCCGTGCGTTTTGGTGCGCCACGCGTGTTGGATGACCTTGGCCGCATCCTCCTTCCGCTTCACGTAGCGTCTCCACGCGCGCTGGATGCGCGCGGCCATGTTGTGCCAGTACTTGTCACGCATGTCTTCGAGCGCAAACAACGTCTCGGGCGTTTTGATAAACACCTTGGTCGTACCTAACTGGTACTCCGTGGGTGGGATGTGGCACGCGCGCAAAATCTCCTTTACGGCCGAGATGTCGTCGCCTTGCCAGATATAGTCCCCGGCATAGCCTGTGGCGGGCGATAACAAGTAGAAACGCTGCACAAACCGCTCAAACGTCGACCGGTACGCAAACCCGGCGCGCCGGATACGCACGTTCTCCTTCAACCCCAAATACTTGATCTGGTGCAACACTTGCTGGTTGTCGTAATCGCGCGGCTTCTTTGTCTGATTGGGCTTGATGGTTCTGATGTACGAGGGCGCACACTGCGACAACGTGGCCACCAAGTCGTTGGCGCTGCGCTTGATCTTGTCCGAAGCCGTCTCGGGCCGTTTCTTGGAGTCCGTCAACGCCGTCAACAACTCGGGTGGGAAAAGAACCTTGGTCACAAACGGGTTCGTCGACGTTCCCAACAACTCCAACAAGTCGCGGAGCATGGCGTCCTTGTTCTTGTCGGTCATGCCGGCTACGTCATACGTCACATCACCGGCGTAATGCTTGATGATAAACTTGCCGCGACGGTCCTCAAAGTGGCGGTTGCTGGCGCCCACCATGCTCAACCGCTGGGCAAATACCTGGTCGGCTGCTTCCGAGTCGGCGTGCGCCGTCTTGATCGAGTCATTCAACGCGGCAAACAACCCCGGCTGCGGTCTCGTGGCCTCGATCAAGTCGCACACCACCTTGTTGTTGAAGTACTCGATGGGCGTCCACTTGATCTGCTCCTGCACGTACTCATCCTGCTCCGCCTTCAACGTCAACTGGATGAAAATCTGCTGCAACTTCTCGTTGACGTAGTTGATGCAGATCTGCTCAAACGAGTTGTGTTCGAAAATCTCAAACCCGTAAATGTCGAGAATCCCAATTGACTTAGACGTCTGCTCGGCATGGCCCTTCAAGGCAATGTTCACGCGCTCTACGATCCAGTCAAACAAGTTGTTGTAGATGCCTTTGGCCAACGCATCGCGCACGGCGGTGGCCTGCACAATGTTCAAGGGCGAGTGGTACGTGGACCCGCGCCGCATCCCGTGGCTGGTCTCGATCGTGCGCTCGGTGATGGACTTTTTCAAGATCTCTGCGGGCACGTCCAACAAGTACGCAGCAAACGTGGTCACGCTGTCGTCGCGGATGGCGGCATTTCCCGATTCGTCCTCAACAAACGTGATGTTGCCGATCCACAAGATCAGCGCCAACATCCGGAAAATGCTGTCTTGTTCGCTCTGCGACAACCCGATAATCTGCATCGCTGTCAACGTGTCCTTAAAGTCTTTGTTGTCATCAACGCCCTCCACGTCAATGCACTGTGCCGCGGACGTGTACACATACGTCTCGGGGCCTTGTATGCCAAACTGCTGCTGGTACTGTGGGGGGCAGTGCTTGGTAAACTGGTAGAAAATGTGAAAGTTGCGCTCGTTGGTGATCTGCGACACCACCCGCTGCTTCTCCAACAAGTAGTTAGTGATGTGCGCCGCCACCGGCTGGTAGCTGTTCTCGCTGAACTTGATCTCGAGGTACTTCCCGTGTCTGCTCGAGTTGTTGTTGCGCAACGTCTTGGCGCACCCAAACGACTCCAAGAGCGGGTTCGTCGCCAACACCATGTCTTTGATCTTGGAGATCTCGGCGTTGCCCAGGTCCACCGACACGTTGGCAATGTACTGCATAATCTGCTTCGCCGCCTCGGTCTTGCCGGCACCAGACTCGCCCGAGATGATCACGCACTGGTTCTCGCCGTACGACTTCAAGTTGTAGTACATCGATTCGGCAATGGCAAACACGTGTGGGGGCACTTCCAACCGGTTGCGACCCTTGTACTTGTTCAAGTTTTCCATGGTGTAGATGCCCAAGTCGCGGAACGGGTTCACCGAGATCAACACGTGTCCGATGTACGTGTAGATGGTGTCGTTCATGAACCGCTTGTGCAAGTTGTCGTTGATGGCCTCGTCAGTGATCTTGGACAATAAAGTCAAGTCCGACACACCCACCTCCTTCTTTTTCGTGATGTCAAACTCCGCCTTCTTGATGCCGCCGCCGCCGGCACCACCTGATTTGGCCGGCGCCTGTTGCTGCTTGGCCTTGGATCTTCCGCCTCTCTTTACAATGGCCATTGTGGGAAGATAGGGGTAGTGGTGTTGTTGTTGCTGTTGTAATAGTAGTGGTGGTAATAGTGGTAGGTGGTATGTGTGATGGCTTTGGTTGTGGTGGAGTTTGTGGTGATGCTTTTCAGTGGCTGTGGTGATTGCTAGTTGCCATTGGCGAACGTTTCCGTGAAAGGGCGGAGGATAAGTCAGGAAGAAAAAGAAAAAAAAGCTGATGATTGAAACGAAGCGGGCAAAGAAAAAAGGGGTGGAAAATAGCCGCTGAGCCACCGCCGAGAGATTGAAAAGCGGCGACAAATGGGCCATACCCAAGGCCCGCTGTGGCGGTGGCAGTGGTTGTTAGTGCTTCATAAAACTGTCCCCAATGTCATCTTATTCTACTTAGTGCGACCATAACCTGATCATCTTGTCCTTGCCGCCCGAGGCCACCCTCTTGCCGTCCAAGCTCCAGTCCACGGCATACACCTCATCGGCGTGGCCCGGCAAGTCAACGGCCAACTTCTTGGTGCGGATGTCCCACACCTTCAATGTGGTATCCTTGGAGCACGACACAAGCAAGCGGTTGTCAGCGGACCACGCCGTCTGGTACACGGGCGCAACGTGCCCGCGCAAGGTGGCGATGAACGTGCCCCGGATCCCATCCCACAACTTGATCGAGTTGTCAAACGACGACGATACCACATGCCGGCCGTCGGGCGAGAACGAGACGTGGTTCACCAACTTCTGGTGGCCCGTCATCCGCGTGACCGGCTTGCTCGACTTTAACGGTTCCCACAAGTACATGGTAAAGTCGTCCGACGCCGTGACCAAGCGCTCGGAAATCACACCGTTTATCTTGGCCACCTTCTCGTAGGCCTCTCTGGCTCGGCGGCGCGCCTCCTCAGGGGTGAATTTGGTGGTGCGCGTCGACGTGTGGTCAAACGCGCCCTTGCGCAACACGTATTCCGTCGACACAGACAAGTGGTTCACCCAGTGCGCGTGGCTCTTGAGCGTCTGGATGCACTTGCCGCCCACTGCGATGTCCCACGCCTTGATTGTCTTATCGTGCGACGCACTGTACACAATGTTGGACCCGGACCATTTGACGCAGCTCACGGCGTTGGTGTGGCCCGACATCGTCGTCGTGCACACGCGCCGCGTGGTGTCCCACACCTTGACACTGCCGTCTTTGGATCCTGAGGCCAACCGCGGCGTCTCGTTAACGTCCACCAAATGCATGGGCTCCCAGCTCAACGAGCTCACCCATTTGGAGTGGCCCGTGAGCGGCTTGCCCAAGGGCTTGCCGGTGTGCGTGTCCCACAACCGCACCGTGTTGTCCATGGACCCCGTGGCGATCATGGAGCCATCGGGCGAGTAGGCCACGCAGAGCACCCAGTTGGTGTGGCCCGCCAACGTGTACATCGGTGTCTGGGTGTTGCAGTCCCAGATGCGTGCTGTCGAGTCCCCGGCCCCAGAACACATCCGGCTCGAGTCGTTAGGGGCAAACTGGCAGCACAAGATGGTGGACCCGTGCCCGGCAATGGCCGCGTTTGACCGCGTGATGGGTTTCACCTTGAATACAGCCCGCGGCGTGTACACCAATGTGAGGAAGTCTTCTGTGGTCTTGATCCCGGGCTTGAGCACCGACGTGTAGAGATTGTCCTTGATGTCTATGAGCTGGCCGTCGCCCTTCTCCGAGTCCAAGAGGGAGAAGGTGTAGGGCACGGGGTCTTTGGACTCGCCCTGGAGGCTGTTGAGCAACTCCTCGAGCTGCTTTTCTGTAATGCCACCAGGCACGCGGATGGACCCGCCCGTGGACTCGCCGGTGTCTGAGGCCTGGAACTTGATCAACACATTGGGCAAGTCGTCGGGGATAAAGTCGACCTCACGTGGCTGCTGTGCCTCTCTCTTCTGCTTCTTGGAGGGTGGGGGAACAACAGTGGCCATAATAAAGAAGTAATGTGCTGTTGGCAGTGGTGCTGTTGGTGGTGCTGTTGGTGGTGCTGTTGATAAAAAATGTGCCTACTCAGATGAGATGGGCACTGTATAGGAAAAACCAATTTTTTGGCCTCACACGCTCCCGAAATCTCTCTCTGTGAGCATGCTGCCAGCAGATGATAACATGGCTGCCGAAACGTCTCCGTCGCAAGTGGCATCCTGCTCTACCAAGGACGTGTTGGCAGACGTGCTCTCGCCTTCTCCTGCACCTTCATTGCTGGTCCTTGATGACAAGTCGATGATCGCGTAGCTGTCCCCACCACCCACATAGGAGCTGCCGTCCGTGTGGTAAAACTCACTGTCCACATCAAAGTAGACGGGCGGGTACGACAACTTGCCTGTGTCTACTTTGGCCATAAATACTAGCTTCAACTGCGAGTCTGGAAGGGACATACTCACTCTAGTGCCCGCAGCGCCCGTAGCGTCCGCCACTCTCTGGTGTGTCCGTTTGTAGTGCGGCGACAGATGCCACCAATCTTGGCAGAACCGCACTTTGGTGGTTAGCAGCCGGTGGGTCTCAAACGGCATCAACACTACGCTTCCGTGCTCGTGGTACGATCCTTCTCGCTGCGATGACATCATTCCCGGGAACGCGTCCTGCGCCGCCGACCGGTACCGCCGGTATTTTGTATCGAGGTATCCAAGGAGGAACATCATAAGGTTGCTCTTGACGCAGATGGCGTTCATTCGCGTGACCAAGGAGTTTACGTGGGACTCAAATTTGGCAATAGGGCTCACCTTGAGCAAGTCGGAGGTCTCTGGTAGCTGCGGGAGGGGCAAAGCCTCATCTTCCTGCTCTGCGTGTAAGTTATGTAGGAGGGTGTCGTTCTGCTCGATGTGGTGCTTCAAGAGCATCTCCTCGTACGTCGCCGACAATTCCATCTTGTAAAGCTCAACTAGCTGGTGGAATTCGTTCACCACCACAAGAGTGGACACGGAGAACTCGCGGTGCACGAGGAGCAGGTACACCTTGGCAAACGTGTCGCAGCGGTAGTGGATGAGACGACTCCGCATATCGTCGCTCCACTCCCGGTGACGCTTCAAGAGGGGAAAAGGAAACCGGTTCAACGTGTCAATGACGACCACCTGGTTACCGCCCTTTATGTGCGTCACTATGAGCGAGCATATCACGATGTACATGGCATTGTTGGACGGCGACGACTGGAAATCGTAGATCTTGTTTTTTAACGGGCTCAAGCGAGTAAAGAGAATCCGGTCGAGCGAGGGGACCAGCGTGGATACGCTGTCAAATCTCAGCTGCGATCTGATGATTTCCGATAGAAGCACCATGGGGTGGTGGTGGTAGTGGCGTCTGTGTGTGACTGTAGAAAGACGCGTTTGTCAGGTGTACACGACCGCGGAAATCAGCCTGGTGTAGGGCGCGGCGGCGTCAGACCAAAGCACTCCTCAATACGCAGACAGTCGTATCACCGCCGGCAGAGGGGGTGCTCCCCACCAGCCCACAGTTTCCCTGCTCTGTTCCTCCTCACCGATATCCCCTCTCCTCGCCTTCCCCTCTGGGTGCTCGGATTCTTGCCCATGCCAGGGTTACCCGGATCAAGGGGTATCACCATTTTCCCATTTTTTCTTCTCCATCTCTCTGTTAGGGCTCGCTCCAGGCTTATCAGGAAAACAATCCCAGCTACTACATTTGTCCCCCACACCACATATAGTGCCACCCACTCTCTCAGTTGATGTGTGCTGCCATACCATACCACCACCCCGTGCACTGAAAAAAGATGTTTCCGTACTACGTACAGGGACAGACCCTTGCCAGCGCCAGCGCAACTGCGGTTCTACCCCGCCAGCATATCCTCTACACTGTATCCGCGGCCACAGGCATGCTAGCGCTCGCGTTCGCGCTTTTTGCTCCACTCCCGCAAATAGTGCTTAACTATAAGACGCAATCTGTGTCTGGGCTTTCGTTTGCGTTTCTTGCATTGCGGCTCTTTGCCGATGCTACGCTCCTACTGCGCTCAGTCGCCGCGGTGGCAGCCGCGGCACTGGCAACACAGGCACAGCCCGAGGCGGGCGAGTCGGCTTGGAACATTGTGCTCTTGGTTTGCTTTACCGTACTCGATGCAGTTTTGGTACTGCAGTACTGGTACTATAACAGGAAAGCCAACACTGACAGCCCTGTGGGACACACACAACAGACCCGTCGGGGCGACACCTCCGAGGACCGCTTCGAAGATTCCCCCGAACAGCCGACATTGGTGCTGAAGATATTGAGCAGCGCATTGATGGCGAGCCCGGCCCATGCATATTCTGTTCCGTATCATGTACCTTCGTCTGCGGCAACGTTGGCGTGGATGGGGTGCGGCATATATGTCTTGCTGCGGATGCCGCAAATTGCCAAGAATTATCGCCGCAAGTCCACAAAGGGCCTCGCAGTGTACATGTTTGTCCTCATGGTGGTGGCCAATATTTTCGGAGCCGTATCGCTCGCCACTGCTGTGTGCCTCTACCACATCGATGCGGATGCAGAAACAGATACCAGCGATGCTTCTACCCGTCTACCGTACCTCGTGGGCGCCATCGGAACCATGTTCATGGACGCTGTTGTGTTGGTGCAGTTTCGAACCTACCCCCTCCGCGAATACGTGTCTGTGGTCCCCGATATTGACCTGCAACCCGACTGGTACGTGAAAAACAACCCCGTTGGGTTTTACCATCTGGTTGAGGATGGAGATCAGGAACTCATGGGCAATGCCGATGGCAACAGCATGAGGGGCAGTACCAGTAGTGCCAGTGTTGACGCAGAGCTCTTTGTGGTAGCACCACAACCTCTTCGCGAGGACCCGCAGCACTACCCGCAACACTACCCGCAGCACTACCCGCAGCAGCGCCCCATTGCATCTGTCCAGTCACGAGGACGGAGCTTGGTCAAGCCGTCGGTGGAGACCACGTTATTGTTGGAGAACGACCACCGAAGGTTACGCACCGGCTCATTGGCTAAGCCCCCGGTCCCTCCACTAGCGGCGTCGCCGCCCCCACCACCTCACTATATCATCTCAACCTCGTCCACAGCGCGCGCTTCGGCCAACGGATACCCGCTGCTTCTCCAGAGCCAAGCAACAAGCATCGTAGGATCGCCCACGAGTTTGATCCCCAGCATCATCGGCAACATGTCTAGCTTGCACCGTAAGTTAAGTGCGGGAGCAAAAGTTCCCTTTTCGCCCAGCGACTTTCTCATCGACGACTACTACGGCCGGCCCGGCGATGCCGCCGCTGTTGCTGCCACCACCACATCTCCGCACCCTGCAAAGGATACCGATGCCTTCTACAGCTCTCTCTAGAAGAATTTGTGTATGAATAGTATATACCAGCAGCCTATTTTTCGACTACTGTTTCACTCTCCAGGCACTTGCGGGCAAGCTCTGCAAGTATTGGGCCTTCTTCTTGACCCAGATGAGGATGACGATGCCAAGCCCAATGCACAACGCGTTGGTGTAGTAGTATCCGTCGCGCACAATCTCGATTTTGCCGCCGCTGTATGTGCACTGCTCCTTTGCCGCCTCCGAGTCGATCATGATGTAGCCCTTGTCGGTAATACACCTGGATACGGTGATCCTGTCAATCAAGTAGTAGATGAAAATGCGGGGCCAGGTGCCACCGTAGTTGCTTAACGTGTTCAATGTGGTCATATAGGTGCCGCCGATGGCCGGGTCAGCAATTTTGGTGTGAAACGCGCAGAGCGACACAAACTGGATGGTGGACATGAAGCTGCCCAAGAGGTGCTGCAAGATGATCATCAAAAAGTACGTCTTGGACACCTTACCGTCTTGTGGAAAAAAGTAGACAATGAGCTGGGCGCCCGCGGCGGCCATGAGCCGGCCAATAAACCCCCAGATCCATGGCTTCAACGGCGTCTTGCCTGACGACCACCGGCCCGCATAGTAGCCGAAGATCATCTCAAAGGGGAAATCGATGAGCACGGTAATGGACAAGTCCTCTTTGGACAAGCCCTTTTCCAACAACTTCAAGTTGGTGCCCGCCTCGTTCACCTGGAACCCCAACTTGGCCAAGAGCAAAATCACCACAAACGTCTGCACGTTGGGCAACTTCAAAACCTCGTACATGGACGCATATACCCCTGTCAAGTCGCGCCACTTGGCACCGGCGCTCGAGATTGCGGTGACGGTGTTGTAGGCGCTGGTGGGCGCCTGTCTCGCCTTTTCCTGGGCGATGCGGTCGCGGTTGATCTGGGCCAAGTGCGGCGGATCCTCCGGTATGAAGCACACCACCACGGTGACGAGCAAGTACATCCACCCCCAGAACGTCAAGTATTGGCCGAGCGTGAACAACCCCTGATCGAGGGGCACGCTACGCAAGTAGCGATTGGCAAAGTCGGGCGAGCTTAGCGCGAGAAAGATGGTGAACGACATAAAGTAGCCGGTGTTGATGCCAATGGTCTGCGCCGTGGACGCGTACGACAAGCTGTCTGGGGACAAGCAAGTCAACGCCCACCCATCCACAGCGATGTCCTGTGTGGCGCAGAACAACACGAGCAGGAAGAAGCACGCAGTGATGGTGACCAAGTGCTCACGTGGGTTCTCGACCAAGCGGTCAATGACGGTGCCCAAGTAGAGCAACACAACCCCACTAACGATCTGCACCGGGATGATCCACGACCGCCTACGGCCCCACTTTTTCGAGTACACGGCGTCGACAAAGGGGGACCAGAGCAACTTGAGCGAGTACGGGTACGCTGCGAGCGAAAAGATGCCCACCTGGGCATAGGTCAACTTGGACTTGAGGATAAACGGAATGGACCCAAACGCAAGCCCCACGGGCACGCCCTGGAGACAGTAGAGCATCACAAGGACAAAGAAGGCTTTCCTGTCCTCGGGCTTTAGGTGCGACTCCTTCTTGGCGGCAGTGGTGGGCACACCCGTGGGCAAGGTGGTGGTGCGTGGCTTAAAGTCGCGGTTCGACACCGGGAGCATGCCGTCGTTCTCCTCGTCAAACGCAGAGTGGCGGTAGTTGAGCTTGTTCTCGGTCGAGTCACTATTGTACAACTCGGTCATTTGGGGGTGGTGGTTGTGGTGGTGGTGGTTGTGGTGGTGGTTGTGGGGGAATTTCCACGTTTCAAGAGCGGTTTTTCTGCAGTCAAGGTGGTCTTTTCTGATGCCCGTTTTGGTCCGACGCGAGTGCTTTCGTGTCGATTTTGGAAACAATGGGGGAGAGAAGAAAAGAAGGAAGACAAGCGCTCACGCAAGGGGGTTGAACAATACGGTGCACATGGCACTGCTGCTTGCCAACTGCACATACAGTACACACCTCCTTCTTTACACACTTTTTTTCATTCTGGAATATGTAGTTATGTACATTGGGGCTGGCAGGGCCACTTACAACGCCAACACCTTTTTGCAGGCTCTCAAGACTGTGGGCTCGTCGGGGAAGGCAAAGTCTTCCAACTCCTTGGCGTAGGGGGTGGGCACTTCGCAGCCAGTGACTCTCTCGACAGGTGCATCCAAGTAGTCGAAGGCTTCGGACTCCATGATCTGGGCGCAGATCTCGGAGCCGACGCCAAAGGCGGGGAAGCCGGCCTCAACGGTGACTAAGTGGTTGGTCTTCTTGACGGACTCGACAATGGCGGGCACGTCCAAAGGCTTTATGGACCTCAAGTTGAGAACCTCGGCCTTGACGCCGTACTCCTTCTCCAAGGTCTCGGCCGCCTCCATGCAGAACTTGACCGATCTGGTGTGCGACACCAAGGTGATGTCGGTGCCCTCTCTCTCGATCTTGGCCTTGCCAATGGGCAAGACAAAGTCGGAGGACAACGCCTCCTCGGACATGTCAAACGACTCCCCGTAGGCAATCTCGTTCTCCAAAAACACCACGGGGTTGGGGTCTCTGATGGCGGCCTTGATCAAACCCTTGTAGTCCTCGGCCGAGTAGGGCGACACCACCTTCAACCCGGGGATGGAGCCGTACCAGGCGGCGTAGCACTGCGAGTGCTGAGCACCGACACCGGCGGCAGCACCGTTGGGCCCACGGAAGGTGATGTTGCAGGGCTGGACACCACCGGACATGTAGTAGGTCTTGGCAGCGGAGTTGACAATCTGGTCAATGGCCTGCATGGCAAAGTTGAAAGTCATAAACTCCAACACCGGCTTCAACCCGTGCAAGGCGGCGCCCACGGCCAACCCGGTGAACCCCATCTCGGTGATGGGGGTGTCGATGATTCTTCTCTCGCCGAATCTGTCCAACAAGCCTCTCGAGACCTTGTAGGCACCGTTGTACTGGGCAACCTCCTCGCCCATCAAAAAGACATCGTCGTCGCGGTCCAACTCTTCGGCCAAACCCTGGTTCAACGCGTCTCTCACGGTCATCTGCTGGGGGCCGGAGGCGGACGAGTTGGCACGCATGTCCATCATTCTCAAGGCCTGGTACTGGCCGATCTTGTGCAATGGCCTGTGCTTGAGAGCCTGCGCCGCTAATTGAGCGGTCTTGGAAACAGAAGATGTGATTGGCGCCATTGTGGGAAGAGGGCAAAGGGGGTGAAGGAAAGGGTGAAGGGGTGGTTGGTGAAGGTCTGCTTTGGATGTGTGTGAAAGGGTTTTTCTTTTTTGTCGGTCTTTCCCAGCCTACGATTTTTTTCTTCTTGCCTTCCCTCTTTTTCCTGCGCGCTGCTTGGCTTTCCGGTCAACTGTCTTCCATCGGAAATGTTTTGCAGGTTGGGACCGCCAAAGAGTGCTTCCAACTTGTAAAAAATGGTTGGTGCTACCATATGAGGCATCGGACGGGAAAAGTGTGATGCGGGCGTGTGTGCACCAACTATCAAAAGGACGCGCAACCACCAAAAGGCGTTTGGTGTGTACCAGAAGCAGGGTTGTTTCCAGGACGTGTACGAGGAGAAACAGCTAACGAGGCTCTGATGTTCTGCCCCTCGTAGGGGGTAGCCCATCGCAATCGAAGGCTGCATCAGGGAGGACCCAGGATGGAGACGGCACTCTTGGAAATGCATAGGGAACAAAAAGTGCGCATCACGTGATACAGAAAATGCGTTGGCTCTTGGTCTCCAGGTAAAATCGACACAGACCTGTCAAAGAAGAGCGCCAGCTCTCGTACGAGTTGGTGGCAGCGCGTTCGCCCCAGAAGTGGTTATGCTGAGGTTATTTACGCATGACCACCGCTTGTCAGGCTCAAAGCTCATAACAACGAAGGCGTGTATTTTCCACTGAGCAAAACGCAACAAGCGTAAAGCTTACTCGTGAATCTCAGCAAAAGGTAAGAAAAAAGGAAAGACTGGGATCGCGAAAAAGAGGTGGAGAGGAAATGTGAGATAATGTGAGGAGGAGCAGGTGGGTGACACACTTCCTTAGCCATCGCTCGCAAGCTTGGCCTGGAGGAGCTAGGCAAACGGGGATAGCGGAGACAGCGGTGATCACGTTGGGAGAGGCTCCACTTACGAGCGTATTTATACCGGCAGACCAGCAAATGTGCATGCGTATGTACTGCGCCTCCTTATTCCTCACCCGCTTCTCATATGTATGTCGCACGTGGCCCATTCCCCTGTTTGTGGGGCTATTGTCTCTTGTCCACTTTTCCATACCCTGCGGCACAGATGCACCGAAAGAAGAAAAGGGCTAGACGCTAAATGAAATGTAATAATAGAAATAAATAATGCTTGCTGCGATTTATGAGACTAGAGAGAGAAGAAAACCCCCAGGGCTCGTTATTGTAAGCACAGAAACGGGGCAAAACCGGAGAAGGGGGTGGCGCTGTGTTGTGCTGGCACATAACTTCCTATAATGTAGCGGGTTCCCCTCATCATTCCTCTCTGTTATCTTCCTCTTCCTCTTCCTCTTTCTCTTCATCTTCATCTTTACACCCTCCCCCAGGGCATCTCCAACTATCCACTGTTAAGCCTTTTCTAGCTGAACCTTTTTCTTAGTGCCCTTCTCCTTCCCTCCACCCTCCTGCACACCTCAATGGTTCTCCAGTTCCTCCTGTATATGGTGCCCAAGCACAAACGCAAGGTCTACCTGATTGTGGGCTTGAGTGTGTGGCTTATAGGTGCTATACTATGGTTTGGGTTTAGCTACAATGGTAGCGACAAAAGATGGCTCCCTCTGGACGCCATATCGATATATAACAACTACATGGAGGGAGTTGCGTACGACGAACTGTCCGCTTCAGAACCTGTCAGCTTGAGTGGCACCGCCAAGCACGCCCAGTTCAAGGAGAACGAGATGTACACCGCCTTGCTCCACGGCAACACCAAGCGCGAGGACTTCCACGCCTCCTTCTACAACGATATCTTTGCCAACCACAAGTTGGAGAGCGTGGTGGGCACGCTCTCGTTCGAGCAGCGGTGCACCCTATACTTCCAGAACCTTTTCCGCGACAACCGCAACTGGAAGCTCGATCCCAAGGAGCACTTTGATGTTGACGAAAAGTCGCAGGATTTCAAGGACTACAAGCAAAACAACCAAGACCGGATCAAGGAGAAGTTTGACAAGAATGAGGGTAAAAAGAAACAGGGTGATGAATACAAAAAAGAGCTTAACAAGAAGATCAAGGATGCGTACGCCAAGGAGGTGGCCAATGAGCGTATTGAGCAGCGGCTCATTGATCGGTTGACTTCGTTCCGAATTTACAATAAGTGCTTTGTGACCAACGACAACGCGGGGCAGAAGGAGAAGACCGACAAGTTTGTGGCGGCCCAGCAGGACGAGGTGCGCCGCTTGTCCCAAGACGCTACCGTACCACCTTTTGCGTTCACGCCCGAGGAAGAGGCCGTCGTATCGATTGCCAACCACCAGTTTGAGAGCCGCGTGTACCCGTGGCTCCTGTTTGAGCTCCCGCTATTTGAGCACTGGACGGGCAGTATTTCGCCCGGGATACCCAACATGGCCGAGATTTTGAACGATCCGCTGCAGTCCCCGCCCGCCCGCAAGGGCAAGTTTGAGGACGGGGGAAGCAGTTTTTTGCAGCGGTACAAGAACGCGTGCAACGGTCGTGGGTTGGTGATGTCGATTGGCGACATTCACGTTGACGATGCCGTGAGGTTTATACGGTTGCTCCGTGCCTTGGACAACAAGCTTCCAATCCAGATCGTGTACCACACCCCTATCAGCACTGAGTCCAAGAGACGGATTGTGACGGCGGCGCGCGAGGATTTTTTGGCGGTACCCGAGTCGTTTCAGAAAGTGGCCCATTTATTCTCCGAGGGGTACATTAACCCGAACGAGGGTGGGTTGCGTCGGCAAGAGGTGTGGTTCGTCAATGCTGCCGGCGTGGTGCGGGATAATTACCGCAGCATGTTTACCCGGTTCAACAACAAGTTGTTGGCAGCCATGTTCAATTCGTTCAACGAGTTCATGATTGTGGACGCCGACACCGCCATGTTCAAGCGGCCCGAGGAATTTTTCAATCTCAATGGGTACAAGAAATCCGGTACCTATTTCTTCAAGGACCGCACAATTGCCAGCAGGAGCAGAGCCGATGGAGAGTTTTACGAGCGCATGGCCCCCAGCACCGTGGACACGCTCTTGTTCGACATCCCCATGCTCACAAGCTACACAAACGAGAACGGGTTTTTCAAGGGAAGAACATACTACATGGAGTCTGGCGTAGTGTTGATTGACCGGCGGCGGCACTTTAGCGCCCTTGCCACCATTATCCAGATCATGTTCTACGGCCCCCTTCGAGGCAAAGTCTATGGTGACAAAGAACTCTTTTGGCTCGGGTTTGCTGTGGCCGGCGACGAGGACTATGTCTTTAACGACTTTTATGCCGCCGCTGCTGGCGAGCTCACCGACCACAAGTATCGCGTTCATCTCGACGGTACCAGCTATGTTTCCGAGGAGCTCTGCCTGGCACACCCGGCCCACGTGAGTGGTGAGGATGGACACACGCTTTTGTGGCTCAACTCCGGTCTCGCTTACTGTCTGAAGGCACACAAGGTAGACTTTGAGACCGAGTTTGAGATTAAGGAGCGGTACAAGGACTTCCCCACCATCGAGGCGTTCAAGGAGTTTTACACGCGGCCCATGACAATCCGGCACGCCATCGTGCCACCCTACGACGACGGCAGCGCCAGCAGGCCCAACGAAGACGGCGAGCCAAGCCGTGGGTGGCGGTGGGACACCAAGTACTGCCACCGGTACATGTACTGCGCGTACTCGAGTATTGGAGGTAAGGTAAAGGGCGGGGACGACAACACCAAGAAGGGCACGTTGATCCGGTACTCGCAAGAGGAGACGGACTTATTTGCCTACTTTGGTGACATCTGGGTCGGGATGGAGTAATCAATATTAGACAATAGCATGTCACGTGATAACGAAGTAGAGATGGCCGATTGCGAGTGGCGGTGCTGCGCATGAAGGATTTCCAGCACTGTCGGGACTCACCTTGCTTCTTCTAATAGGCCCCAACATGCTACGAGACGCGGTTCG
Organism: Zhuliangozyma boniae; assembly: GCA_002094185.1. NCBI lineage: Eukaryota > Fungi > Ascomycota > Pichiomycetes > Serinales > Debaryomycetaceae > Zhuliangozyma > Zhuliangozyma boniae. The sequence goes on along the minus strand of MXQC01000094.1, from coordinate 27,744 downwards.
TCAGTCAACCTTCTCGAGCAGGCCTTCTTGGTGATGGCAGGATACCACCCGGAATGAAAATAGATATTTTTCCGGCGAGAGAGAAAAGAACACGATGCTCATGTATGAAATCCCTGTTGAAAGGGGACAAAGAGGGGTGAGCTCAGGACGAAGAAGAAAAGATAATGAACAGAGGGGCACTCATGTGTTGGTGCGCCCCCCTCCTGCAGGAAGAAAGTATATTACCTGCGATCCTGTGCTATTGCACATGCAAAAAGTGGGTAGCAGGAGTAGTGGGGGTAGTGGGCAAATAGGGGGCGATCTATGGTGAATATTAACACATCGTACATAATTTCAATTTTGAAATTTCCTTCTTCACCTCCCCCGCCTTAGACGCACGTGGCTCTTTCCCTTCCTGGTAACGGTAATCCTATTTCATGGCTACAACACACACACGCACACACCACCACACTCAGCCACGTAGCGAGGAAGTGATGCGTTGGCCTAGCCGGCACAGGTCCAGCCTAGAGAAGCCGAACCTGAAACGAGAAAGTCAGATACGCACTTGCGTCTGCTGCCTGGCTTACAAAGAAAAGTATGGCTGATAATCGAGATTACAAAGACACGGCGATACTGAGACACCATGACAACGGGCTTGGTCCCTATTTCATTTAAAGTGGTGTATTTCTCTGGCTTCTATTTCCCTTTCCTTCTTCTTCTTCCTCTTCTTCTTCCTCTTCTTCTTCTTCCTCTTCTCTCCTTTTTTCTTCAACGAAGGCCAACTACCCCCTAAGCCTTTTTCTTGATACCGCTACCCTGCACACACCTATGGTTCCCGCGTTTCTACAGCGCAAGGTGCCCAGACACAAACGCAAGTCGTACTTGTTCGTGGCATTGAGCTTGTGGCTTGTGGCCGCCATATTGTTCCTTGAGTTTAGGTACAACCGGGACAGTAGCAGCAGCAGCAGCGCTACCACCACCAAGGATCCAATTCCTTTGAATGCACAATCCAAACAGGAGCAGCAGAGCCCCGTGGGAGGTGCAGATGCTAATAAGAAGCTGTCCCCCGCAAAGAAGCTCACTTTGCTCGAACAGGCACAGAATGCGGACTTCAAGAAGGACCCCATCTACACCGCCTTGCTCCACGGCAACACCAAGCGCGAGGACTTCCACGCCTCCTTCTACAACGATATCTTTGCCAACCACAAGTTGGAGAGCGTGGTGGGCACGCTATCGTTCGAGCAGCGGTGCACCCTATACTTCCAAACTCTTTTCCACGCTGAGCCCGACTGGAAGCTCGACCCCCACGAGAAGCTTGAGGTCAACTACAAGTCGGATGAGTTTTTCGCTTATGTCGGCGCCAACTACGACCGCATCATGCGAGAGTTTGACAAGCTGGGGGGCGAAAAGTTTCGCGGGAGCCAGTACAACAAGGAACTCGACAATAAGGTCAAGGAAAACTACGCCAAGGAGGTGGCCAGTGGGCCCGTTGAGCAGCAACTCATAAACAGGTTGACCACGCTCAGAATCTACAACAAGTGCTTTGTGACCAACGACGACGCGAAACAAAAGGAGAAGACCGACAAGTTTGTGGCGGCCCAGCAGGAGGAAGTCCGCGCACAGGCCCAGAAAGGCGCCGTGGTGCCCTTTAAAAAGACATCCGAGGAAAAGGCGGTTGCTGACAAGGTGGCCCAGCTGTTTGAGAGCCGCGCTTACCCATGGATCTCGTCCCAGCTCCCCATTTTTGAAGACTGGACGGGGAAACTGTCGCAGAGCATCCCCAACATGGCCGAGATTTTGAACGATCCGCTGCAGTCCCCGCCCGCCCGCAAGGGCAAGTTTGAGGACGGGGGAAGCAGTTTTTTGCAGCGGTACAAGAACGCGTGCAACGGTCGTGGGTTGGTGATGTCGATTGGCGACAAGCACGTGGATGAAGCGGTCAAGTCCATCCGCCTCCTTCGCGCGTTAGGCAACAAGCTCCCGATCCAGATCGTGTACCATACCCTCATCAACGCTGACACAAAGCGCAAGATTGTGGCTGCGGCGCGTGACGACATGTTGGAGGTGCCCAAGTCGTTCAAAAAAGTGGAAAAGCTTTTTGCTGAGGGGTATATTGACCCCAAGAACGGCGGGTTACCACGCCAGGCGGTGTGGTTTGTCAATGCCGCCGGGGCGGTAAGCGGCAACTACCACAAGAAGTTCACCTACTTTAGCAACAAGTTGTTGGCAGCTATGTTCAACTCATTCAACGAGTTCATGCTTGTGGACTCCGACGCAGTGTTGCTCAAGCGACCCGAGGAGTTTTTCAATCTCAATGGGTACAAGAAATCCGGTACCTATTTCTTCAAGGACCGGTCTTACGCAACCAGACCCGTTTCGGATGCCGAGCTCTTTGAGCGGATGGCCCCCAGCACCGTGGACACGCTCTTGTTCGACATCCCCATGCTCACCAAGCACACTAAGGAGAACGGTTTTTTCAAGGGAAGAGCATACTACATGGAGGCTGGGGTAGTGTTGATTGACCGGCGGCGGCACTTTAGCGCCCTTGCCACCCTGATCCAGATCATGTTCTACTGGGCGCTCCAGGGGAAGGTGTATGGAGACAAAGAGCTCTACTGGCTCGGGTTTGCTGTGGCCGGCGACGAGGACTATGTCTTTAACGACTTTTACGCCGCCGCTGCTGGCGAGCTCACCGATACCAAGGAGCGGCACCGGTCTGATGGAAGCAAGTATGCGTCCGAGGAGCTCTGCCTGGCGCATCCTGCACATATCAACAGCGAGGATGGGCGCACGCTCTTGTGGCTCAACTCCGGGTTTGCATTCTGCCTGAAGGCAGACAAGGTAAACTTTGAGACCGAGTTCCGCGACCGGAACCGGTACAAGTCGATCAAGGACGTAAATGCGTTCAAGGAGTTTTTCCGGCGTCCCATGATAATCAAACATGCGGTTGTGCCGCCGTTTGACGACGGGAGCAAGAGCAGACCCAACGAAGACGGCGAGCCAGGCCGCGGGTGGCGGTGGGACACCAAGTACTGCAGTCAGTACATGTACTGTGCGTACTCGAGCATCGGCGGCAAGCAAAAGGACGGGGGTGACAACACCAAAAAGGGCACGTTGATCCGGTACTCGCAAGAGGAGACGGACTTGCTTGCTTACTACGGTGACGTTTATGTAGGCATAAAGTAAGCTAGCATTTTGTGAATGGTACATTTTCCTCGTAGGCACTGACAATAGAACAACAGATCATACTAAATTACAAAATGTATGCGTAAAAGCATATAAAAGGGGTTCACGCGCACCCAACTTCTAGAATAGCTACAGGAGATGTGAGAGCACAACAGGTTGTCTTCCGTTCACCTTCCAATCAAATCCATGCACCACCACACCTATCACAGAGGTAATACCACTTTTACTTAAATTGAGCGGCCAGGATTTCAACTTCCAGATTTGGAGTCGCCCTCTGTCCCCGGCAACCGCTGCTTCATGACAAGTTGGTCCCTGTAAGGTAACTCCAAGAAGAACCAAGAGAAATGCAGAGAGGTGCAAGTTACCAGGGACGAAAGCACATTAGAGAAAGGTGCGAAGCGCAATAAAAAGGGCCATGACATATCGCGCCCTCCAGGTTAGCACAAGCGTTTAAATAGAATCAATCACATTTGGATAAAAGCTGCAGACTGTGCAAAGCTAGTGCGTAGGCTCCCCACAAAGGCGGTCGTGATAGTCGACACCAACATCACACTTGTCACTATCTTGCTATTGTCCTTGCTAACTAGTTCTTGTTGGCGATTAGCTTCTTCACGCGCTCGACGTCTTCTTCGAACGAGTAGTTCTTCTCGCGGGCCCAGTACATGAACGTGTCCTCCCTTAGGGACTCACGCGCATCGGGCTGCTTTTCAAACATCTCCCGCGTGGACTCGCCCTCCGCTAACAACTTGTGTTCATTCACGTGAAAGTTCGTCACTTTGTGGATGCGGAGGTACTCCTTCAACACCGCCGGGTGCTTGGCCAAAAAGTCCACGTACTCCTCGTCGCTCATCTCCACCACTACGGCATCCTTGAGCTCCTTCTTGTATTCAGTAATGGTGTCCTTCTCGATCCATATCCGGAGCTCGGGCAGGTACAAGTGGCCCTTGTTGAATGTGCGCGTGATGGACTGGTTGCCAAAGGTGTCAGTCAACATTTTTTCAAATTTATTGGGGATGTACGCTCTCTCGCCCTCAAACATGGTCTGGCGGATGGGGTTCAAGTCCTTGAGGCTGCTGAAGTGGTTATTGCGGCAGTTGTAGATCTGCAAGTACGTGTTCTTGGAGAGGTTGTCGCTGTACTTGAGCGTTTCCGGGAGGTCCTTGGTGTAGTAGTCAGGCCCCTGGGCGGTGGTCAATGCCAACCCGGTGATGTCGATAAACAACCCGGTGTCAATGTCAATGAAACGCGCGTCTATGTTGATGCGCTCGTTAAACTTGGTACGCCGGCCAATCGAAGTGCCAATGTCGAGCAAGTACCGGCCGTACCGGCGCCCGTGCTCACCGCGGTCGGTGCGGCCCAAGTCCACCACCATCGTCTGGTTGAACACCTCGGCCAAGCGGTGCAAGTCCTCGATAGGCATCTTGAAGTCAGCGTCCCCATCCCAGGGCAACTCCATCCCGTTCCAGTACCACCCGTACAAGGTGCCGTGGTACAACCACACCTTGATGTCGTAGTAGTTGGTCAACCGCAAGAAAGCCAGCACTAACCCATGGATCGACAAGGTGCGCTTGGGTGACAATGCAAGGGTGCCATTGGTGAAGCGCCAGTCCTGGTGATAGCCGTAGTACGCCATCCCGCGCTCGGGCACGGTGGCATCTAGGAAGTATCGCCGCGGGTTCGTGTCCTCGAGCGACCGCTTCAACGCGCTGAGGTAACTCGCCGACGTCTGGTTGAGGTTGGAGTCGCCGGACATCTGGGCAATCTTGGTAATCGTTTTATCGACAAACATCTCGTGCGTGAGCTGCTTCTCGTAGTCAAAGGGACCCCTAGCGGGGATCCGCCGCGACAAGTCACGGAGCTCCTGGGATAAATCGATGGTTTCGCCTGGAACGTACATGGGAGAGTCCATGAGCTTCTCGCGCTTGTTAGCAACGTGCAAGTTGAGCGCCTTTTCATCGACCAAGAAGGTCATGGATAAAGGGAATGACATAAAGTCGTAGATGTACGACTTGGACGCGGTGGCGCGGTCAAGCAGTGGGCGTCGGTCGCCGTTCCAGGCAAAGTGAAACCCGGGAGAGTGTTTTTCCTTTAGAATGTGGCGGAACCACTCGATGTACTGATGGTTTTGTTGCTTGGGGTCGTCGACAATCTTTTGTATCTCGTCGTCGTCAAAGCAATGGGGCGGCTTCTTGTCGCTTGTCTTCTCAAACAGGGCGGAGCAGCCGCCCTTGTTTTCCCCAAACCTGTGCTTCTCGAGCAACTTCATGTCGGTGTAGTCGCTCCAGTGGAACCCGGGAATCTCGGTGGCGCCGTTGTTGATGTACCGCAATACCTGCCCGAGAGTGAACCGGGGGTCAAACGAGTGGTAGTCGGGCATGTCCTCAGGGATGTTGATGACATGGAAGTTGGGGGGCACGGGCTCGTGCGGGGTGGAAATGCTTCCCACGCGGTCGCGCAAGAGCTTGTTCAAGTGGGAGTCGTCGTAGTCCATCAAGAGCACATGGCGCAAGTTGACGAGGTTCAACACGACATAGTCCTGTAAGGGTTGGAAGGTATAGATACTAAAGCCAATGATGATCAACAACGCCTCGGCGGCGAGTATGATCATCCGCGAGCGTCTAAACCTGATCATAGTCTATAACTAGGGTGGAGGAGTAAAGGTTGTTGGAAGAGGTTTTTGTCTTGGGAGGGGGTGTGGGCGGGTATAAATATATTTACGGCAGGATGTGGGAAGTGATTACGCGAAGCTCTGGGCTTTTTATTATCTAATTATCGGTTATTGTGGACGCCGGGGGGATTGCCCATGGAGAAATAGTGCAAATTATGCAGACACGCAACCAGACCATCAGATAATAGGGCACAAAGAGGGAGGCGATATAGTTCTACTGTAGTCCTATGCCGAGGATCGACGGGTGGTGATGTAATAACAGGCGTGGTGGGAGATGGAGGCGTGACGTGTCGGTAAAGCGACGGGCGAGCCATGGGTGGAGGTTGAGGACGTGTACCCATGTCTAGGCAGTTCGAGTTGGTAACTGTTTGGAAACCACCATTGTTTTTGAAGCAGTGTATTGTTTTCGCGCGTTTCTTGTCCACTACAATCTCCGCCAACACCAGTAATTTCACCGTCTCCTCTCCTAATAACTTCTTCTCCTAATCATCTCTTCTCACTTCACTTCTTGCAAAGTTGCAGTTGCATGGCAAACCCAACCTCGTGTGAATTCTTCTCCATGTGACCGTTTCATCTTGCGAAACGGACTTATAGACATGGCCGTGCAGCAAATAGCATTTTTTTTCTCTTGGCCTCGCCTCTTTTCCTTTGCCCAGAGTTTCTGTTATCTTCTTCCCACCAGTAATATCCTCGCACGTGTGTCATATGGGAAGGCAAGTGTGACCTGCTCCTTGAACCCCCCGTCCACTTACGATGGCAGAGAAGAAACTGAGTTGGTGGGTGGTCTTATTGTCGTGTGCTTCTCGCCACTGAAACAGTGAAGAGTGTCTTCATCCAACATGAAACTGCTATTGTGTCAATATAGTGCGGTGTGGATGCAATCGTCCATGTTTGTGTTGTTTTATTTCTTTTTCTTCTCCGCATTTTTGTGTTATAGTTTCACCTGACAAGGTCACACGACAAGAACAAACTCTCCGCCACTACCACCACCACCAGCAACAAGGGAGGTGCTACGATGGGAAAGGACTACGAATCTTGAGGAGGGGTCTAAGCAGGATGATCTCGCCAGTCAACAGTAATGGGCTCGATTACACTGCCAGTACTTTCACAACCACCGTTGAGCTCCCCACCTACTGGTGGTCAGCCCGCTGTAATACGGGCTGATGTGGATATCATATGCGCCAAGCTAGAACTGGGCTAAACGTCACAACTAAATAATTACCAGCCCACTCCAGAAATGTTTGTGAAACTTTTCTCTTGGTTCTTTACCGCGTTGATTGGCAAAAAATAGAGGAGAGGTGGCGTGGACGTGCAGGCCGCACTGGTGTGCACAGCCTTTCCGGTCTGTATGTCCGCTTTCCTGGAAAAGTGGCCTGGGAGAGGAAGTTTGAAAGTCTTGCAATGGACTATGCTTGAGGCCGGAGAGAGACCATAGGCCCTTCACTTTCGTTTTCTCCTTTGAAATATTGTTTCTCAACCACGTCACCTCGAAACAAGGATGTGCTTGCGTGCACTCAGAAGAGTTGGGGAAAGGGCACGTTCATGGTGGTGGTTATACAGAAAAATGAGGGGGAACCAAATCTGTGTAACACCCACCTCTCCACATCCTTCCGCCCCGGTGCTATCTTGTCTTTTTTTCTTACTCACACGAGGGCGATAGAAGAGACTGAAATTTGGCTACAGGGGGAGGGGATCCCCCCTCCACCATGTTTACATCCATCCGGGATTTCTCTCGTGTGATACTTGAACCTGTAGCTTATCGTGTGTATGTAGTGACAACCGCAAATCCGCAACACGAAAGCTACTGGTGACGTGGCAAGAACAGGACCCAGATCTACCACAAGGCCAAGTGACCAGGTGTTGAACTGGATGATGATGTTCATTCTCATACTGACACCACCAGAGTGGCCAATACCAATGGGCTCCATTGTCAACCAAAGGGTTCTTGTTCCACATGTAATTGTGGAATACACAAACACGGACGCCCACACGCATCATCTTCGAAAGAGAGAAACCACCAACGGAGTGTGCAATGGGCTATATCACGCTTTCTTTCACGCACGAACACGTTGGTTTCCGTGTGGTATGACGTCGCTGGGACTTTCAGCACTCCACCCGTCTCCTCTCCTTCCCTCCTGCCCGTTTCTGTCCTCCCTGCACGACCTTTTTAGGCACGTGCACGCGCCCCTTTATTTTCTCTCAGTCAGCTTTTCCCATGCTTTTTTCCGTGCCTCCCTGCTCTCCACACTTTTGTTGCACAACACCCCTTCCACTACTACCATCGCCACCCCTTCCTTCCTCCCCCGTTGCACAGCCACTAGCCCTCCCCAATGGCTTCAGAAACTGCTCCCTTGCTCGGTGTCACCAACACTGTCCCCGTCAGTCACTCCATTTTTGCCTCGCGCAAGTTGCGTCTCTTCATCCTTCCCACCGCCATCATCATGCTCCTCGTGCTGTTTGCCGTGTTCCACTACAGAACGTACCACCACCTCCTCGGCCCTGAGGTCACCTTACGGCTTTATACCAACAATATCCGTTACGACAATGTGGGACACCCCGACGCGCACGAGGAGCCGTGGAAGAAGCGCCGCGTGCAGTCAATCAACTCCATCGACTTCCACACTTCGTACCTTGGCCACGCCAATGTCGTGTGCTTGCAGGAAGTGTTGCACCACCAGTTGGTCGATATCCTTGCCGGACTCAACTTGAACCACGACGACTGGACGTACTACGGCGTAGGCCGCGCTGACGGCGAGCAGGGTGGCGAGTTTGGGCCCATCTTGTATAAGCGCGCCGACTGGCACGTGGTACAGAACAGCACCTACTGGCTCAGCCCCACGCCGGACCGGCCCAGCCGCGGGTGGGACGCGGCGCTTGAGCGCATCGTCACCATGGTCACTTTGCAGTCGCGTGCCAACCCCTTGGTCAAAGTAAATGTGTTCAACACCCACTACGACCACCGCGGCAAGGTGGCGCGCCGCAAGTCGTCGCAGTTGATTGTCGACAAGATGGAAAACTATAATAGTTATCCCTCGTTCCTCTGCGGCGACTTCAACACCGAACCCAACGACGAGCCATACGCCATCCTAACCAAGGCCGGGTTCAAGGACTCGCGCAAGTTGATTGACCGGCGGTACTCGTACGGTCACGAGACGACCTTTACCGGGTTCGACAACGTCACGACGGTGGGCACCATTATTGATTATATCTGGAGCCCTTACTTTACCCAGTCAAACATTGGCACCAACAAACAAGGAGATGCTGATGGTGGCGAGGTGGCGCGCCTTATGCTGGAGTCAGAGAGGATGGAAAACCCCCATGGCTTGGACCACCATAAGTACTATAGCATCGTGCTCAAGCAATTTGGCATCTTGTCCAACTTTTTCAAGGGGTTCCGGTTCTCGGACCACCGCCCTGTGGTTGCCACGTACGAGATCAAGCGCACCCGGTTGTGGTAGGTTCCATAGGAGGGTACTGTCTACCTTCCGTGCAGACAGCCTTGTACACACGTCGTCACCGTCACACACAACGAAAAAGATATACTAGTAAACGTGGCTCTGTCCTCTGCGTCACCCAACGAAACCTCTCACTAGGGGCCTACCGAGGGGCCCACTGAGGAGCTTACCGAGGATGAAACATCGACTGAGCCAAAGCCAGAGACAGTTTCTGGGGAGACCACCATTGAACCAGGGCCAATTGCCGCTGAAGAAGCCTCCACTGAGATTGGGGCATGGGGCATACGGCAATACTACTGCCATCACCTGGCTCTCTGAGCCCACCACGTTAACGACGACCGTTTGCGAAACCACGTGCGAGGTGACAGAAATCATCGTGATGGGACCCAATACCATGATCATCTCCCACATGCCGAGGCTCACCAAGACGGTGGAGACAGGAACGACTTCGGAGTCTCCGCACATCACAACGTATAAAGGCGTTGCTAGTGCTGTCCGTGTAGCGGACACACTTGATGGCGTTGTTGTCGTTGCCCTTGTCTCTGCTTTATGAGAAAGACCCCCCATGTGATTTACTTACCTTGTTTGATATCCTATGCCTATGAATACTATGCCGTGACCATTTGATCACCAACCCTTTGGGGGTGATCCTTATAACTCGTAGTATCGACAAAGAAATCCTTTGTAGTACGACAATAATTGAAAAACAAATAACAAGCTGACACAATAAACACTAGCCCTGCTCCTAAGGATGGTCTACACCCTTGTATAAAACCGTGTATATATCATATTCCTTTCCCTATGCCTCCTCGACATGGACCTTCTGGATCAATGCTTTGTCTTCGCTGTCGCGCTTGATCTCGGGCAAGTCAGCGTCGTTTTCGGCCTCGGCCTCGGCATCGGAGTCAAACACCGAGTACTCGTCGTCTCTCTCAACACCCAACTCGGCGCCTCTGTTCTCGGGCCCAATAAGCACCATGAACATCAAGTACGCCAAGACCGCACCAATGAAAATGGCCATGGTCTTGCCGTAGTCGTAAATCTTCTCGCCCTCAATCGACTCAAGGGGGAACATCTCGCCAATGGTGGCCTCGATGGTGGAACTGGCCGAACTCACAAGGTTACCCAACTGGTACGCCACACCCGAGACAAACGACCGGAACTGGGGGGGCGACAACTCCGAGAGGTGGATGGGCACCACGGACCACGACCCCTGGATCCCAAACTGCATAAAAAACGCCGTGACCCACATGGGCTTGAACGCCCACGGGTAGATGAACGCCGCGGCAAAGACGTTGCCAATCAAGATGGCCGTGCGCCGGCCAATGAATGTGGACAAGTGGGCAATGACAAACCCGCCCGCCATGGCCCCGAGGTTGGCGCATACATTGACAACGGTGTTCTTATCGGCGCTGAACCGGTACTGATTTGTCAACATGGTGGGGTACAAGTCCTGCGAGCCGTGCGAGGAGAAGTTGAACCCGGCCATCATCAACACCAAGTATATGATGATCAACCAGTACTGCTTGAGCGCCTTCTTGGCCTGCGACTTGAACTCAGCCGCCCTGGAGTTCTTCTGGGCCGCGCCCTCGTTAAACCGCTCCTTCTGGCGCTGGAATGAGTCCGTCTCGGCATTGAAGAACCGCCAGATAATGAAAATCACGGGCGGACCGGCACTGAACCAGTAGAGCGACCGCCAGCCCTGCAGGGTGGTGTCGACGAGGGCACGCTGGAACACCACGGCCAACAAGTACCCAAAGGCGTACCCCTCTTGGAAGATACCGGACAAAACACCTCTGGCCTTCTTGGGCGCGTCGCCAAGAGCGTCGGCAGCACAAATACCAAAGAGACCGCCCATGGCAATGCCAAACAAGGCACGCAAGCCCAAGAACTGCTCGTAGGTGGTGACAAAACCCGTGCCGATCTGGATCACCATCAAGAGCGCCAAGTTGATGATGTATGGCCACTTGCGGCCCCACGAATCACCGAGGAAGCCAAACACGAGCGCGCCCACGGTTCTCAACATCAACACCAAGGTGATGCCCCACGACACGTCCTTGACTGAAACGTCCAAGTCCTTGGCAATGTTGGTGACGTTCAACGAGGTGATGAAAAAGTCCAACGCGTCCCACGTCCAGCCCCAAAACCCCATAAAGAAGAAGTTCCACTGGTGCAAGTTCATCTCCATCAAGGGGTCAAAGGGGTTGAGGATCTCGTACCACGTGTACAGCGAGAGCTCGTCCCACCCGACCCAGAGACCAGTGATCCGGGTGATCATGTACTTCCTGATCACGGGCCAGGTGAACTTGGGTGCCTTAATGATGTGCTTGTTGTGTTCGCGCACGGCGGCGGAGCCGACGGAGTGGATGGATTCTGACATGGTGGTCCTGCACACTGAAGGAGGGGAGCAAGAGACGTTGCCGAGTAAAACAAGGAGGGGGATAGAGCCAAGCAAAAGCGGTGATGGGAGAAAAAAGCAGCAGGGTGCGGAGCGGAGTTTGCAGAGCTTTTATACCGTCAAGGGATATGGGCAATTTGGGGGAGAAGAGGGCTTGCGCGTAGGCGCTTACAGGGATAAGGCATAGGACACAGGGGATGCAGGAAGGGGAAGGGTACAAACTCCGGCTAAAGGTCTAGATCCGGCTCCGGCCCCATCCTTTACCCCGCCACGCCCCCTCTCTCTTTCCCTTCATTCCGCTTTCCTCCCTCCTAACCATACTCTCCCCACACGTACAGCTTGTAATCTTTTGCTTAACCGTGCAAACCTTATTTTCAAACGCCTTGCGGAATGTATTGCTATAACCTGTTGGCACAAGAGGCACAAAAAGCGGGGGAGAAATAAATTGGCTGTGTGTGGGCGTGTTGGCCCCGGGGCTTTTGTTTCTCTGTTTTTTTGACGCCGTCATTATCGTTTGTTATTTTTTTAGTGCAGGAGGTTGCATGGCGTGGGTGTGTTGGGCGGAGGCTTGAACGAGCAAGGGGTGTGTAAGGGAAAGGGGGGAGAGAAGAGAAGAGAAGAAGAGAAGCTACTAGAGCAAAGGGGGCATCTGCGGAGATGGGATTCCACCAGAGAAGGTTATGATGCACGGTGTTCTTCTGCGGGTATTGTTGTTTTGGCTCTCACGAGATAAACTCTCGTTTGTCGAGGCCCGAACCTACTCCCCGAGATTGGCACTGTGAGGTGAAGAAGTAGTGGTGGGGACGTTGCTTGCCCCCATGTGGTATGAGGGGTGGTATGTATGTATGTGGGGGTGGGGGCGCCATAAAAGTGAAATTGCCCCCTAATGCCAAGCACACGGCACTCCTGAAAAGGGAGAAAGCAGGCGAAAAGACAATGAAATTTTTTGAGAGGAGGGGGAGCAAAGACGACAAGGAGCGCAACGTGAAACAGGCTTCCCCGGGAATTCAATTATCCCGCAAATCTCGCCATCCCACAAAGAAGGGGGTGCATACCACTCGAATGGGTTATTATTCCTAAGAAGCAGGTAGTCAGGTGTGTGTGCATATTCCCTCAAACGTTTAAGCAAAAGCTACCCCACACACGTACGAACGCGGCAAAAACGCAGCACCGCAAAGATAACAGGCCATATCATACCAATAATATCACCCCAAATTGTGTTGTCCCATCTTGCATCACTGCCCCGCTTTCACCGTACGCCATACTGCGCTGTAACAGGTATCTGCGTAATGTCTTTTCCTATATCCATCCCGGTATTTATTCCCTGTACGCATTCCCTATGCATGAGCATCTACAAAGCACTGTTCCCCTCGTCCAGCAAGTTCCACCCAGCAAGTTCCACCCAACAAGTTGGATTCCCCTCATCTGATTCCACCCAGTTTCATCCCAGTTTCACCCGCCTCGCCGCAGTCTATGGCGCAACACCCGCTTGAACAAATCATCGAAGTCCAACTCAATCTCGCTGATAAACTCGTCCAAGATGGACTTGTCCCGGATGTACCGGTCACAGTCGTTGGCCACGACAAACAAGTCGCTCACGCCACACTCCAAGGCCAACTTCTCAACAAACCCCACAATGGCCTTGCGCTCGAGGTATGTGGCGTGGTCAATTTCGTCGCGGATCCAGTCCTCGTTCCACCGAGCCACGCGGGTGGCTATGGATGGCTCAATGGTGAGCCATTCCTCGAGAATCTCGTAGACGGTGAACAAGTCGTGGTTCAAGTCAATCGTGGGCGGTTTTTCCAGGGGGAAAGCAGCAGGTGGTGGTACATGGGAAGGACGAGCCACTGCTGGTGGACTGTTGCCAGTAGGGGCGGTGGCTTTGGTTTTGATGCTGCTGGTGCCGGTGCCGGTGCTGGTGCTGTCCTGTGATGACCCCGCTGCTTCTATCAAGTACCGCTCAAACTCTTCCAACGACTGGTTAATATTGTGAGCTATCGCTGAAACCAAAGCAGGGTCGGCCGAGAGTCGTTCTTGCAAGACGGTCTGCACTGACTGGCGTGCCGCCTGAAACTGTCGATGCAAGGCAGTGAGCGGTCCTCTGCTCCCGCCGCCGCCCAGAGAAACAGTGCCATCCGCCCGCTGCTCCGCCTGCTGCCCCACCCATTTCTCTCCTTCCCTCTTCAGCAGGCGCTTCTTTCGAGGCATTGCATCCTCTTCCGTAGGTACTCCTCCTGCAGTCACCTCTCCTTCGGCCGCCACCCCCCCATCCTTGCGCTTGCGCTTCCTCTTCCTTCTCGTGATGGCTTCGCTCCCTGACGACTCTTCCATGTGTGAGGATGAGGATGCCGACACCGAGGACTCACCCGTCATGGGAGGCACGTCCTTTCCCAACTCCTTGTACACGAGGTACTCCAACGCCACGTGCCGGCGCGGGATCTCCTTAGTGGGCAAATGGTACACCAAGAAATTGATTTCCTGCAATTTCGAAAAGGCGGGATCCATTTTCCGCAACCGGATCACGGGGTTGGTTGACCCAGAACGGGCAAACTGTTCCTCGTAAAACTCGCGCATAAGCTCACCGGTGACAAAAAAGTTGCTCATCTTCTTGCGGCAGCAGAATCGGATATAGTGCTTGAACGTAGTGATGTAGCGTTTCCTGGTCTCAAACCCGAGAGAAAGCAAGCGTGCGCGGGCTTCTGGGTTAGTGAGGACCTCGTCGTCAAATTTCTTAAACATCTTGATCACATCCTCCGTGTCCTGCGACATGATGCGCTTGTTGATCTTGATATTGTCACGGTCCACGCGGTATCTCCGCTTTGTCCTTTTCTCGCCAATGCTAAGCACGTCATACTCACTAGCAACAGGGCCACTGCTGCTGCTGGTTGCACTGATGCTGCTGATGCTGCTGGGAGCCACTTCACCACTAGCAGCAGCTACTCCCACTGTATTTACTCCATGCGTCTGGGGTGCCGATAGGAGCTGACCATTCTCACTGCGGGGCAGGTAGATGTTGCGCGACAGGATTGAGTAGCCCGTCATCATGTGGATATCGTGCAGATCGATCTTCTGCGAGATGATGGAGGTGATGGGTATACGCCCGTTGGTGGATGTGGGAAACGGGCCATGCTGGTGTGACATGGCAATAAGCGGCGGTGGTGCTGAGGAAGGTGCTGCAGTCACGGCTACAGTAGCAGGTGCTGCAGGAGGAGGTACTGCCTCTGCTGCTAGTAGTTCGGGTGGTGGTGGCGGCGGCGGCGGCGTGGCGGCATCTTCGGTTAACAAATGGTTGATGTTGTGTTTGTTTACTGTTTTCCTAGGGGAGTGTACAGTGGTGGTGGCGGCGGTTGCGGTGGCAGGCACAGGAACAGCAGCAGCAGCAGCAACTCCGCCCTTGTCTGTCGTAGACACCGGCCCTCCCACTTCCTCAACCGGTGCCGATTTCCTCTTGCGGCCCCGTGTCTCCACCTTCTTCGCCACGCGCAGCACTCCCCCTCCCACATCGTTCACTAGAATCTTCTTTTTCCGGCCTCGTGTTTCCTTCTTGGGTAGTTCTGGTGGCACTACCACCTCCTCTTCCTTGCGCTTGCGCCCCCGTCTCAGGGGAGCAGCAGCAACAGGAGCAGCAACACCCCCACCCTTCTGTCTCTGGTTCCCCCCCCTCTTCTGCTTCTCTTTTGCGGCGCGCTGTTGTGCTATTGGAACGACCTTCTTTTCCTTGCCGTTTTCGCTCAACTCCACATCCACGCGATGACCAGCAGCCGAGCGTCGTGTAGCCACCATCGGAAATCAAAAAAAACAGCCAAAAAAAGACGCTTTCCTGTATTAATCTCGGTACGATCCCTTCTCCTTGTACTGTATGAGTAGAAGGTGGGTGATATGTGATACGTGGTTCTCTAATTGCTGGCCCAAAAAAATGTAGAGGGCAGCTTCTCTTGCTGATGGGATGGTCTCAGGAGGGAAGAGCGAGAGGTGAGGAGGAATTTGTCCAGAAAAAGGGGGTGGTGATAAAAAAGTAAGAAAATCCGAAAGCGAGAAAAATTGACACGGCGGGAAAGGAGAGAACCCACATTGGAATAGGGCACAAAATGGGGGTGGGGAGAAGAAGACGTTGGGGAATAAAAGTATAATAGTGGGGAGGGAAGGGAGGAGGCTGTGTTTCACGTGGGAGGAGAGAGGGAGTAAGTGTTGTAGTAACCCCTCGGCCACTCTCTCATCGGGAAGGGAGCCCATTACCCAGATCGGGGCGGTAGACTCATAACGTCATATCCACAAACGTTTTTTTCCCCTGTCCCCCATGAGATGTCATGGAGTGGGCACACCTCCATCATCTCTGTGTTCAAGCAAGAGGGTTGTTCTCGCAGCGAAGGTGGGTCTCTCCTTGTCAATCGCATCTGTTCCTGCTACTGATGTATTTCCTATATGCCCCTCCTTCCCCCTTTGTGGACGGTTTATGCGGCCTGCAGCGTGAAACAGAGGTTGTTCCTAACCACGAAAATGTGTCCCTTCAGAAGGGCCAGAGTGAGGAAAAAAGAGAGGTTTGCCCATGGTCGCCAGCAAATAATCCACTGTCCTTCACTGCCCTCCACTCATCTCTGTAGTACCCCATTGGAGGGGGTATCCTTCTCCCATGGTGCGCCTCTGGCTCTCGCACCATGCACGGATTGTCTTTTTTTTCTGCTTATGGTTTAGTTCGGCTGACATGCATGAAACAAAACAAAGAATCAAGACGCACCCTTTTCCCAACGGTTCCTGCGAGTTTTGTGGTAGTAAGCACATCTGCCCTCAAGCCTGGCTTATCTTTTTATTCATCTACTTTCGTTACTGTTCGTTTTTTGAGCTATATACTCTCCTTGGCCTTGGCCCTTTCTTTCAACGACTTTACTTCGTCGTCACTCCGCTGCGTGCCCTTTTCAATAATCAAGTTCCTCAAGAGCTTATTCTCCATCTGCAACTGCTGCAACTTGTTTTCCAAGGCGCCAATGGTTGACTGTAAGCGCTCAATATTCTCCTCCATGAGTTTCTCCTTCATCTTCTTCTTAATCCGGAATCGCGCGCTGGCCTCGGTATTGCGTTTCTTCTTTTCGTAATAGTCGCTGCCGTCGCCACTGCCCCTAGGAGTCATGGTCGAAACCGAGGACGATATCGAGACCACCGAGTTGGCGCGCGAGATCTGCGGTGGGCGCACCGCCGAAACAGCAGGCGTGCCCGCCACCGTAGTCGTGCTGTCAAACGATGCCGAGGCCGAGGTCGAGGAGACGCTGTTTCCTCCCTGGCTCAAACTGATGGAGTTGTGCTGTCTCACGGGGAATTCTTGGGGCGAGAGCGATAATGTCGACGAGGTGCTCGTGATGGGGGTAGGCGTGCCCACGGGGGTCTGTCCCGGGATTCGGTTGCCCAAACTGCGCTGGTGTTGCGCCACCAACGCGCTGAGCAAGTCAATCTGGTTCTGCGAGAGGCCGGCACTCACAAGGGAAGATTGCGCTCCGGGAGGCACGGGGAACTTGGGCAAGTCTGTGAGGTCGAGGAAAGAGGTATCTAGGTGTGCTTGACCAGGCGCCAAGCCCTGTCTCTGCGCCACCTGATGCAGCAGCAAAAGCTGCGACTGCTGCGGCTGTTGCGACTGCTGCTGGTGTGCCCTCTGGTTCTGCCGCTGTTCATACACGTCAAGTTCCGCACCGTTTAATCTCAGTAGATGCGAGAGGGACAGACTGGCTGGGTGTTGCACCTCCTCCATTAACCACTTGTGCTCGTCCTCGCCATCATCCTCATTGTTGCTGTTGTTGTTATTCTTCTTCTTGTCTTCATCGGGGAATACAAACGCCTCGTCGGCAAACGCGGCCAAGTCTAAGCTCAACTGTCCATCCATGTCCAAATTGGGCGTCCCCAGAGCGGTGCTGGCACTGCCCTGGCCGTCGCCGTGGTTGAAGTAGTTGTCGATATACACGAGCTGCTCGAGCAACGCGCTGGGTGTCGTCTCGTCTAGCATAATAAGACAAGAGGCTGTGGGTGGTGGTGTTTAGGGTGGGGCGCTTGTGAAAAAAGGGTGTTGTCCAGGACAGAGTGAAATAAATAGAACGTTGGCTTTCCTGTCGCTGGTATTAAAACAATAACAGCAATACTGCTTGTCCTCCTCTCCACCCCTTGAAACGCAATAAATTATTCTCTGTATCCACAGTTTAGTTTTTGGTGTCTCCGTACATATAATTAGTGTAGTCCACTTGGAATAGTCTCATTTCACGTGACCTGCTGCAAATGGGAAAGTACAGTTCTGTGTCTTTTTTGTGCCGGGCACATTACCTCGTGGCAAGGATAGGGAGAGCAATGGAAGGGGGGAAAGGGCTGGGCTTAAGAGGGGGTGATCTGACGTGGCGTGTATGGTTGCCACAGTCATGGGTGGTAGGAAGTTATGCTGCCCTCCTATGGGAAGGTGATAATGGCCGGTTAATGGACCATCGATATTTGACTCATTTTTCAGCGAAAAACATAGAAAACTGTTTAGAATAAAGAGAATGCATCCACAGTGGGGGACATAGGCCGGCTTGGAGGGAAACGCGGATACGCCTCTTTTCCACCTTCTACAGTGTATCTACAAGGAAATTAGAGAGATATTGTTTCTTTCCTTGAGAATGCTGCTTATTAATGAGAAACGATTGCAAAGGAGCAACCCCTTTCTCCCCCCTCTTGTGCTCTGCTGACAAAGGATGGCTTGTCAAGATAGGAGCAAGTATAGGCTTCCCGCTCGCCTGTTCCAGAAACCCCACCATCCACGCTTTTCATTTTCAACAGTGGCATTACATTGAAACCTTATACGCAACACATACAGAGATTGTATAAATCACATGGAAAAACGGGAGAAAAAAAAATTAAGCCCGTGAAAAATGAGTATATGCATGACAGCGATATCCGTGGATCGCAAAAAGACAAGAATTGAATGTAGGAGGAACAGCATCAGCATCAGCTGTGCTGCTTGGTAAGTTGTATCCGTTTTGAAATGTCAACCAATCGTAAACCCATAAGAAACCCAAGAAAGAAAGAAAAGTCACCCTGATGATGATGACTTAGTGGACTCTCAAGTTGGCGTTGAAGTCCTTGGATCTGACGGCCAAGGGGGACTGGTTGGACACTTTCAATCTGTACTCGGCAAACGATCTGAAGGTGTTGCCCTGAGATGGCTGCCACTTAGCAGCAACCTCCTTGGTGGTGGCAGTGGTGGCTTGCTTGGTGGTGGCAGCAGCGCTGGACTTGGCAAACTGCTTGGCGGCCTGGGAAAATGCTCTTCTGTACATGGTGGAGTGGATTAGTTGTTGTGGTTTGTTTTCGCTGTGGCGATGATGTATGTGCTGTAAGAGGAGCAGGGGGGAGAGACAGACGGGGGAGACAGACGGCGACGACAGTAGCGGGAGATACAGGTGGGTATTTATAGGGGAGGCACTCCTGCGCGTATAAGTGCCAAAACCCGACGCGAGGGGAGATAACTATGGCTGTGAACGGCTAAGGAAAAAAACCAAGCGGGAACAGCCGACGGTCTGAAGGAGTCAGCCGACGGCTCGAAGGAGGCAAAAAAATCAGACAACATCAAACAAAGAGAAAGAGGGGAAGAAGAAAAAAGAAGAGAGGCTCTTCCTCTTTGATCATCCAATCACACAGCAGCACACGCTCTTATCAGCAGATGCTCCAAAGTGAGAGACGTAAGAGCAATAGGTAAACAAGCAAGTAAGAGAGAGAAGTAGCACCCATAACAGTAACACTCATCCCACCCCTTTCACCCTTAACTCCTAAAACACCTTTTGGACCTTCCCACCCTCCCGCTCGTCCTAAGTCCCACCACAGCCCCACCTTCCCCTCCCTTCCTTGTCTCCTTGACACCGCCAACCCCTTGCCTTTCCCTCTCTCCCGTCTCTCTCCTCCCCCCTCTCTCTCTGTGTTCTCCTCACCTCCCCTTCTCCTCGGTCATAGGAACACACCACCTTCTCGTCCTTCGCTCCGCCGTGGGCCGTTTCTAGCCTAGCGCTAATGCGCATAAAGTGAAGAAAAGAAAAAAAGCGGGTGCCAGATCCCGACGTCGTGAACGGCCCCAATTTGGTAACCTGCGCGAGACCCCAGTCCAAGTCCACTAACCGCTGTTTTGCTCGCGAACAAGACACACACACTCTCCACTACTCTACTGCTTCTCTACTCCTCTTGACATAGCCCACCCTGCCCCACCTTGTGACTCACAGCGATGGCCCCCGATAACCCCTGCCAAACAACTCCCGCTGGAATAGGTCACATGACAAAGCAGTCTTTCCCAGCCTCTCCTTGGGAGGAAGGTAAGAATTTTTCTTCAAATTGATTTTCCACTCGGGGATTGAAGTCCGTGGGGCACGGGCTCACACAAAGCGAAAACTGAAACCATCATACAATGCCACTGGGTACCCACCGTGGGGCTAGGTTCTAGGTTCTGCTTCTAGCCTCCTCTCTCCTAACCGCACACCGTGTTGTTATCAGGCCAATGAAGTTCTGCAGGAAGCCAAGCCAGTTTCTCTCTGTTTTTCCCGCTTTCCGCGTGGATTAAAATTACAGCAACAAAGGGAAAGCAATAGTAACAGCATTTCCTCTTCAGTGGTATGAAATTCTTCATAGGATAAACCCAGAGGAGGGAACCAACTCCATCCAAGCGAGGCCTCTTTCACCGCCCTATGGGGGTGTTTCGTTATCTCTGCAATTCCATTTCTACAGTGCTCCTCCTTCTCCTCATATCTGCTATCTCTATTAGATTTGAGATCTGCAGCGAGAGAGAAGAAAACAGTGGAAGACAGAAAATAAAGAAAGCTTCCTCTCTTTGAGACGATGACAATGACACTGCCACCACTTGCTATACACTTCCCTTCCAACGGCCCGGTGTGCTCCCTCTCCCTATACGCAACGTACTTTGAAGTCCGTCGTTTTTTTCTTGTCTCTCCTTCGTTTACTTACTTAACCATCCTCCTCCTTTTGTGGCCAATCGGCAATGACTCAATTCGTGGGTGGCACAAAACCAGCAGCCACCCACAACCTCGGTCTCGGAGTATACTATGCTCCCTTATACTGCTACTGCTATACTGCTGCTGCTACTACTACTACCACCACTACTTACTGTTATTACAGCTCCTCTAATTATTCCCGCCCACAAAGCCCATTATGCACATCGCGCTTGTATGCAGGTCAACCCCGAAGTGATTGTGAGCGACAATTTTTTTTCCTCCTTTTGGGATCCCTCTCCTTACTCCTCCCCTCCCCCTCCACTACTATATAAAACTACGGACACATATCTCTCACACCCACTTTCTCCCAATTTTTGGTTTTCCATATTCCCACCTCTTCTTTTTACCCAGAACCACTCCCCCTCCACCTCCCCCCTTATCATTGACTAGCTGACTTGCCCCCTACCCGCCATGACATCGGTCCAGTCAGTCAGTAGCCAGGATGCCCGCATCAACCAGATGAGGAGAGACTCCACCGTGTTGGGCCCCATGAACAAGATCCTCGTGGCCAACCGCGGTGAGATCCCCATCCGCATTTTCAGGACCGCGCACGAGTTGTCGATGCAGACCGTGGCCATCTACTCCCACGAGGACCGGTTATCGATGCACCGGTTGAAGGCCGACGAGTCCTACGTGATTGGGAAAAAGGGCCAGTTCTCGCCCGTGGGCGCATACTTGCAGATTGACGAGATCATCTCCATCGCGAAACAGCACCACGTGAACATGATCCACCCGGGGTATGGGTTCCTCTCGGAAAACTCCGAGTTTGCCAAGAAGGTTGAGCAGAATGGCATTGTCTGGATCGGGCCCTCGTACAAGACCATCGATGCCGTGGGCGACAAGGTCAGCGCCCGAAACTTGGCCATTGAGAACAACGTCCCCGTTGTCCCCGGCACCCCGGGGCCCATTGACAGTGTTGATGAGGCGCGCGCGTTTGTCGACAAGTACGGGTTTCCCGTGATCATCAAGGCGGCGTTTGGCGGTGGTGGCCGCGGCATGCGCGTGGTGCGTGAGGGCGACGATATTGAAGATGCGTTTAGCCGGGCCACCTCTGAGGCCAAGACGGCATTTGGCAATGGCACTTGTTTCATCGAGCGGTTTTTGGACAAGCCCAAGCACATTGAGGTGCAGTTGTTGGCCGACAACTACGGCAACGTGATTCACTTGTTTGAGCGCGATTGCTCGGTGCAGAGAAGACACCAGAAGGTTGTTGAGATTGCCCCTGCCAAAAACTTGCCCAAGCAGGTGCGCGACGCTATCTTGACCGATGCCGTGAAGTTGGCCAAGAGTGCCAACTACCGCAATGCGGGCACGGCCGAGTTTTTGGTGGACGAGCAGAACCGCCACTATTTCATTGAGATCAACCCGCGGATTCAAGTGGAGCACACCATCACCGAGGAGATTACGGGTGTGGACATTGTCGCGGCGCAGATCCAGATTGCCGCGGGGGCTTCGTTGCAGCAGTTGGGCTTGTTGCAGGACAAGATCACCACGCGGGGGTTTGCCATCCAGTGCAGAATCACCACCGAGGACCCTGCCAAGAACTTCCAGCCCGACACGGGTAAGATTGAAGTATACAGGTCTGCCGGCGGCAATGGCGTGCGGTTGGATGGTGGCAATGGGTTTGCCGGCTCCATCATCTCCCCGCACTATGACTCAATGTTGGTTAAGTGCTCGTGCTCCGGGTCCACCTATGAGATTGCGCGGAGAAAGATGTTGCGCGCCTTGATCGAGTTTAGAATCCGGGGCGTCAAAACCAACATCCCGTTCCTTTTGGCACTCTTGACCAACGACACGTTTATCACCGGCAATTGCTGGACCACGTTTATCGACGACACCCCGTCGTTGTTCCAGATGATCAGCTCGCAGAACCGTGCCAACAAGTTGTTGGCGTACTTGGCTGACCTCGTGGTGAACGGCTCTTCCATCAAGGGCCAGATCGGGTACCCCAAGCTAAGCACGGAAGCACTCATCCCGGAGTTGCACGACCCACAGACGGGCATTGTCATTGACGTGCACGCCACGCCACCAGCGCGCGGCTGGCGCCAAGTATTGCTCGAGGCAGGGCCCGATGCATTTGCCGCCAAGGTGCGCCAGTTCAAGGGCACGTTGATCACCGATACGACGTGGCGCGACGCGCACCAGTCGCTCTTGGCCACGCGTGTGCGCACCATCGACTTGCTCAATATTGCGCCCACCACGTCCTTTGCCCTCAACGGCGCCTTTTCGCTCGAATGCTGGGGCGGGGCCACGTTCGACGTGTGCATGCGGTTCCTTTACGAAGACCCCTGGGCGCGTTTGCGCAAATTGCGCGCCCTCGTGCCCAACATTCCGTTCCAGATGTTATTGCGAGGCGCCAACGGCGTGGCATACTCGTCGTTGCCCGACAATGCCATTGATCAGTTTGTCAAGGAGGCCAAGGATAACGGTGTAGACATTTTCCGCGTGTTTGACGCCTTGAACGACTTGGAGCAGTTGAAGGTTGGCATCGATGCCGTCAAGAAGGTTGGTGGCGTGGTGGAGGCCACGGTGTGCTACTCGGGTGACATGTTGGCGCCGGGAAAGAAGTATAACTTGGAATACTACTTGACGGTGGTGGATAAGATTGTGGCCATGGGCACGCACTTTTTGGGGATCAAGGATATGGCAGGGACGCTCAAGCCCACGGCAGCGCGGCAGTTGGTGAGTGCCGTACGCGAGCGGTACCCTGACTTGCCTATCCACGTGCACACGCACGACTCGGCGGGCACAGGCGTGGCGTCCATGACCGCCGCGGCCTTGGCTGGTGCCGATGTGGTTGATGCCGCGTCAAACTCGATGTCCGGGATGACATCGCAGCCCTCGATCAGTGCCATTTTGGCTTCGCTCGAGGGTGACGTAGCCACGGGCCTCTCGGAGTCCCTCGTGCGCGAGTTGGACAACTACTGGGCCCAGATGCGGTTGTTGTACTCGTGCTTCGAGGCCGACTTGAAGGGCCCCGACCCGGAGGTGTACCAGCACGAGATCCCCGGGGGCCAATTGACCAACTTGTTGTTCCAGGCACAGCAGTTGGGCTTGGGCACAAAGTGGTTGCAGACCAAGGAGACGTACAAGGTTGCCAACAAGATATTGGGCGATTTGGTCAAGGTGACCCCGACTTCCAAGGTTGTGGGCGACTTGGCGCAGTTTATGGTTTCCAACAACCTTAATGAGGACGACGTGAACCTCCTTGCTGGCGAATTGGATTTCCCGGACTCGGTGTTGGATTTTATGGAGGGTCTTATGGGCACGCCCTACGGCGGGTTCCCCGAGCCCTTGCGCACCAACATGTTGGGCAACAAGCGGCAGAAGTTGGATAAGCGGCCTGGCTTGACCTTACCACCAGTGGACTTTGATGCGATCAAGCAGGAGTTGGCGTCACGGTACGGCGGCAGCAGCAAGGTGGGCGAGACCGACATTGCCCTGTATGTGATGTACCCCAAGGTGTACGAACAGTACCGGAAAATCGTTGAAAAGTACGGCGACCTTTCGGTGTTGCCCACACGCTACTTCCTCAAGCCCAGCAATGTGGGCGAGGAAATCACACTCGACATCGAAAAGGGCAAGACCTTGATCATCAAACTCTTGGCCATTGGCGAGATCTCGGAGCAGACGGGCACGCGCGAGGTGTTTTTTGAGTTGAACGGCGAGATGCGGTCCGTTACCGTGGATGACAAGACCGTGGCAGTAGAGACTAAGAGCAGGCCCAAGGCACAGCACGCGAACGAGGTGGGCGCGCCCATGGCCGGCGTCGTGATTGAGATCAGAACTCAGCAGGGACAGGAGGTGAAGAAGGGCGACCCCATTGCCGTGTTGTCGGCGATGAAGATGGAGATGGTGATCTCAGCCCCTGTCGCAGGCCACATTGGCGAGTTGTTGATCAAGGAGGGCGACTCTGTCGATGCCAACGACTTGATCACCAGTATTTTGAAGTAAGGGGGGATAATAGTTTTTATATCATTTACAATGTACACTATTTGCTTTGGAAAGGAAAGTACTGATGGGAGGCGCTCTTTAATGGGCCGATCTCTTCCTGACACCAAATAGGCCCAACTCGCGCCTCCTCTTCTCCGTCAAGGCCAGCAGGACGGTCTTATTGCTTCCCATTTCCCTGTCTAGTCTAGCTGACATCCCCTGGTTTTCCTGCTCCAACGCATGCAATCTTCTCTGCAACTCCTGTTCCTCGGCCTGTTCCTCGGCCTCCCTCTCCTCCTCGGCTTCTCTCAGTTCAAGCAACGCGTCGGGTGTCCAGTCAGGGTTATTCAACGTCTCGTGCGTGAAGTTGGCCTGGGAGACGATATCGCTCCACCGGTTGAGCAACGTGAGCGAATGGGCTGTCTCGTTGGTGGCAGTGGAGATGCTCGTGCCCGTGTGTTGTAGAGAACCGAGGACGGATGTGAGTGTGGCTGTGAGTTGCTGGAGTTGGGTTAGTTCGCGTTGAAGGGCAGATTGCCTCAGGGATATGGGGGTGGGGGTGGCAGTGGACATTGGGTGGTGGTGGTCTTGTTGTTGTTTGCGCGCGTTGAAGTTTGAGAGAAAAATCGAGTGGTTGGAGAAAAGAGAAGTTGATTCAACAACAAACCATATCTTCCCCCCATGAGCGTTCACAATGGCGAGAGCGAGCAGCAGTTTAACAACATGGTGCAGTCCCTCCCCACGCGATGGGAGGTCGAGCTCGAGTTTGTGCAATCACTAGCCAACATTCCCTACGTGCTGTACCTTGCGCAGAACAACCACTTGCAGGACCCACGGTTCGTCAACTACCTCAACTACCTCGAGTACTGGCGCCAGCCGCAGTATGCTCGATACTTGGTGTATCCCAACTGCTTGCACGTGTTGGCATTGCTCCAGGATGAGGGGTTTAGGAGGGATATCGTGAATCCGGAGTTTATGAATACGTTGATGAATGATATGGTGCAGCGGTGGCAGGAGGAGGAGAAAGGCAGTGCCGTGGAAGGCGAAGTAGCGGCAGAGAAGAAAGAAGGCGAAGTCGAAGTCGACAAGGAGGAGCAGCTGCGGGTGAGTTCAAGTGGAACCGCCCCGATGGAGGATGTGAAGTAGCTAGCAGGGCACATGAGGCTGTTCCTCCACACAACTAACTATTTTTACCTCACATGGCAAGGCGGATATTGGGGGGAAAGGAGAAGCACGGCGGGAGGCGAAGCCAATTAGTTTTATAGAGCGGGAAACAGGAAAACAAGAGAACAAGAAAAGCCGCCTGTGGGGGATGGGATGGGCGAGTGGAATGGGGGCGGAGCCGCGTGTCCAGCTCTTTTCCGCAGCACAAGCCTCGGTCTGAGCTTAGCCTTTGGTTGTCATGGTCAGCTTCTACCACTCCATGGGGCCGGCGGCTATGTCTATGGCTATGTTCTTTCCACTGCTGGGGTATATTTGGGCTTTTTTCTACCAGGCATACGCTTCTTTCACTCCCTTCTCTGCATGCCACTTTTAGCAGACAAGGGGGATATAAACTCAAAAAAGAGAAAAATCGGAAGAAGAAATGAAAAAGGGAAATTATTGCCGAAAACGGGAACATAAGGAGGATGTCTTCTTCTGTCTGTGGAACTGTGCCCCAAGTGTGTTTGTACTACAATGGAGATCGGGAAATGGCGTGTCGGTGATGTAAGAGACACCCGCCAGAAGCACGTATTTCTCTCATAAGAATCTAGGCTCTTGCGCGTATCTGTCGGTGAAAAGGAGACCATGGTATCTTGCTGGCGGGTACCGCTCAGTTCCGAGAGTCTGCCCCCCCTTTCCCTCCACGTCGACCTCTGCTCAAAATGTGCCGGGGAGAATAGGAGCGACAATAGCGTGTCTGTGTAGTAAGTACTAAACAGTACTAAACAACCCAGTTACCACCTACGACGTTGTCTGTGTGGGTTATGGTTATGAAGTTGGGGCGCCTTTTCCTGTTGCCTCTTTGTATAAATAAGCACGGGATCCGCAGCTTCCACTATTAAGGGGAGCCTGTGCGCAGTGGCTGACTGGCTGAGTGACTGAGTGACTGATTGGCTGATTGGCTGATTGGCTGACTAGCAGTCACTGCATACAGTCAGTTTCTTTTTTTTTCTTTCTTGTTGCTGCGCTAAAAAAAGAAATAAGAATAGCGCAAACAAAGACAGTGGTGAAGAGGAAGAAAAGAGAGCTATGAGGCATAAACAGATAGTAAACCAAATACCCCCCAGCAAGAGAGTCTATTACTAAACCTAGGTTCCTCGCAAGGGAGTCATAACCCCCCCCCCCCACCCCACATACACCCATATACATACACACACCTTATTCCCTTATTCCGTTATTCCCTTATTCCTATGCTGTTTTATCGTGTAGCTCAACTAACCCGCGAGAACGAGAGAAAACAGAGTGGGGGAAGGGGGAGAAGGCGGCACACCGAAAGGGGAGTTGTGAGGCAATGCAAAAGGAGGCTCTGGCACCTCAACTACAGACATCCACACCCCGGTCGTCGTTTAACCTTTTTCCTTCCAGACCAAGGCGTACTGAATGTAACAAAGAAGCACAGCCGATGTTGGGGGGGGGGGGCTACGAGGGCCACACTCAGCCAACGAGTGCGTCTTAGCTGCTCAGCCCACCCTTTGTGCCTCTCCCCTGTGTAGTGAGTGGTCTTTGCCCCCTCCTTCCCTTCCCCTTCCTCTACACGCTGATTCGGGCCGGAAGTGCCTCTTTCTTTCATAGTTGTGAACCCTTACGACGCAACGCTAAAAACACACCAAGGCACGCCTTTTCTATTTCCTTGCTCTTTTTTTTTTTCTTTTTCTTTTTCTTTTTCTTTTTCTTTTTTTTTTTTTTTTTTTTTTGGGGGGGGGGGGGGGGGGGGGGGAGGGGGGGGGGTGGGGGGGGGGGTGTGGGGGGGGGGGGGGGGGGGGTGGGTGTGAGGGGCAGAAAGGCGTTAGAGGGGGAGGAGTAAAGGAATGGAGAAATAGAACACACAAGGGGTGGGGGGTGGCGGGTGGGTTGGGGGTGTGGGGCAGTGTTGGTGTGGGTGGGTGTTGTGGCTGGTTGACACGGTGCTTGGTCACG
>MXQC01000093.1:0-44275 GCA_002094185.1 Zhuliangozyma boniae | reverse complement strand
GTGGAATAAAGAGCAAGGCGTAAGGCGGGGGGGTGGGGTGAAGAAAAGGGGAAGGGCAAGGCGAGAAAGAGATTCGGGAAGAGGATCTTTTAGTCTCTTAATGTTGCAGGTCTTTCTTTCCCTCTTTTTCCCTTTTTTCGGCTGTCTGGGAGAAAAAAGGATCTGAAACGGAAAACCTAATTTTATGTGGTGAGTGGTAGTGGTGGTGGCGGTGAGAGGTAGTGATGATTAGTAGTACTGCCTCTTCTTGATGTATGCTTTACTCTCTGCGTGCTTGGTGCAGGGAGGTAAGGTATAGTGTGCTGCTTTACTTTGCACGCTTGGCGTCTTCACCGTGTGTAATGCCTGGAAAACTTTATTGGACGAGGAAAACAGCTGATGTTTTATATACAGCTCTCTGTCTCCTTTTCTTGGCTAGACGTGGGTAGCTGCTAGAGAGAGGGCGGTGGACACAGAATCAAGGTTCTACGAAGAGGAAAGGGGAAAGCATGGTGACACAAGTGGCTCTCCCCTTGTGGTGGTTTGCTATACGCGCATACGTACAGAGACATATCCGCATCCACACACCCGCCTCCACCACCAACATCACCATCACGTCATTGTATGCAAGTAGCAGAGTGTAATAGGGATGTGCTGGTTTTCTTTTTCAGGGAGGGAGAGTACATGACTCGACATGCATCTGCGAGAGAGAACCGAAAGCAACCCAATGCGGGGCCAAGCAAGCAATATGAACACACACACGCATACATACCCCCTCTCCAACCCCACCTTGTAGTGGCATAAACACACACGCAAAAAACTTTCCCAATGAGGGGTGACCTGTGCGGGCTTTGGAGTGATCCAGAGAAGAAACGCAAGTCCAGACCTGGGCTCTCCCTCGCCTCTTCATTTTGTGTCCAGTCTTGCCCGCCCCCTTCCGAACAAGATTAACAGCACACACAAAGCAACAATAGGCCGTCCTTACACTCCCTTTTCCGCACCCTTGGGACCCATGCCTATGTGGATCCATGCTCAAGAGGGAACCCACTGGGAAAGACAGCACATACCAAGTAGTGCGGTGGCATCTTTACTCGCTACCAGCCACCGCATTCCTGTTTCTTCCCTCTCCTCCCTTTCTTCATTCTTCTCTTTTCTTGCCTCCCTCTTCTATTGGTCTCTCTTCTCGCACACGCCTACATACGCAACTGAACAATGGGAAGAGGACCGCCGCGGAAAAAGCTTCCCCTCTGCCACATCTGCACTGTTTCCGCCTCTTCCGTGCCCTCCGTGGTACTGCGTCCATAGGACCAAGTCTAGAGCCAGTTGCATGTAGATGTAGATGTGCCTGATCCTTTCCACTCCTTCTCTGTTCACGCTGTGCATACATGCATGAACTTCTCATCTCCTTGCCTCCTTACTCCTCTTGCCGTAACGATCTACGCCCCCATGCATCCTCCCCAGCGGTAAACAGCAAGAGCAAAAAGGAAAAAAAGTGGGGAAGGTACTGAAACAAAGGGAAAAGGAAAAGGAGAAAGCAAGTTGGGCGCGAGGACCATCCTCACGTGCGTGCTTCTCTCGTGGGCGACCCACAGCGAGGTTGGTGACCCTCCTGGTGACCCTCCTGGTGACCCTCCTGCTCTTCCAATTGTTCCTCCCCTATCACCATGGCAATTTAGTGCATTCGCACGTTCCACCTCGGAATGTCCCCCTCCCTCCATTTTTCTTGTTTGCTTCTCACCACACAGCCGTATCTCTCCCCTATTGGGACAAAACACCACGGGCCTTGGCTCCTACCCGCTCAAAGCCATACCCCACACACAAAACGGGAAATTGAGTTGCAAATGAACAGCCGTGGAAAATCAACGATAGAGCGTCCAACAGAGACAGGTTAGGAACATATAGAAATTCCACAAACTATAACAACAAAAAGTATACAAATAAAGACAAAAAAGTGGCGATGTTGGTTGAATGAAACTGAAGAAAGTGCTCTTGCGTTCATACAACTATAAGGTTTTCACCTCACCAGGAGCACAAGTCCACTGGTATGGCTCGGTTGGTTTCCTTGTGTGTAGTTTTTCTTCCCCCTCCCATCAGCTGTACTGGTTCCCCTCCCATCAGCTCTACTGGTACTGCTGCTGGTTGGGTATGTTGCTGTTCTGCCCGCCAAAGTATGTGGGGTACTCGTTATAGTTAGGAGGCATGGGGAACCCGCCCGGCTGGCCTGTGTGGGCGCCAGGGTATGGCATGGGGATGGGGGGTATGGGCTGGCCGCCTTGGCCCTGGCCCTGGCCCTGCTGTGGGGGCTGGCCCTGGCCCTGTTGCTGATGGTGAGCCTGCACGGCAGCAGCGGCAGCAGCGGCCTGTTGGTGCTGCTGCTGCTGGTTGAGCTGCTGCTGGTTGAGCTGCTGCTGCTGGTTGGCCTGCTGCTGCACGGGCGCGGGGCTCTGGTCGGGAGAGTTGCCCTCGCCATCCTCATCCCCATCCTGGTCGTCCCCGAGTCCCTCCTCAGGAGCATTTAAGCACGCCTGGATCAAGTTCTTGCCTTCGGGCTTGGTCACCAACGGCTGCAACTTGGGCGTGGTGAAGGTATACACTAACCCCGTCTCCGACACCACGAGCAACAATACCTGTGTGCCCGTCAACACCGACAACTCGTACGCCTTTTTCATGATACCCGCCTTTCTCTTGGAAAAGGTAATGTGCCGTCTCGACTTGTCCTGGATGAACTTGATCTCAATCTTTCTCCGCTCCTTCTGGGTCTTGCCCAGCGAGCCACCTTCGTCGTCGTCGTCGTCGTCGGCACCAACACCAGCGGAGGAACCGCCGAGCTGGCCTGCGCTGCCGGCCCCACCCTGCTCAAACTCATTGGCCTCGTCAAGTTGTTGCTTCGCCATCTATGAAAAAGGAATGTCATAGTTAGTAATGCTGGTGCTACAGGAAAAGCGGGAGCCCCCCAGCCACTCTCTTAAAGTATAAACAACGACACCAGGAAAAGGGGAGCTGCTTCTCCTCTCCTTTCCCCTTGCCAATCAATCACCCAATCGGCAAAAAAACATGGGTATCATCTTGTTGTATGTCGTTGCTCGCTATGGCCCACTGCATGTTGCACTGTACTACTGCCTGGTACATACATTTTGTGTGAGGATTACTGTATTCGTGTAATGGGGAGGTTGTCTGTGTTGATTTTATTCCAAAAGAAGAACAGAAGAAAAACTTTTTGGAAAATGTTCTCAAAGGGGAAACCGCGAGGGATCCATAACAACTGTGCGAGTACTGCATATAGAGCAGAATGCTTCCACCCATGTGTTGGGCAATAATTTCATTCCGGTAATTCCTTTGATAAAGAGAAAAGACGGGAAAGAGTGGAGGAGCAGGCCGTGCTCGGTCTTAGGGTCTCAAGGTCCCTTCCCCCACCCACTGACCCACCCCTACCATTGGTGATACCCATTGGTGTCATCCAGCGGCGCTCGGTTCCCTGGAGGACCACCTCTCTCTCAACACCTGGCCTCCCCCTGTGCCCGCTGTTATTCTCCACGTCTCCTTTCGCCCCCGTTTCCCCGCCTCTATAATTCTTTTTTTCTTTTGCTTACGTGACGGCATTTTCGTACTTTTCTATTATACAGGGGTCGTGTGCGGTGCTCAAGAAGATGTTTGCAACGGGACACCACCACTCAATGTCCATTTGCGCCCTCCTTTTCTTCCACCTCGGGGGTGGCCCTTGCCGTCGCTGTGGCCGTCGCCGGCGTCCCCTCCTTTGTCCCCGCCTTTGCCATCTCTTCTGGCTTGTTTTCCCTCACGTCAAGCCCCAACTTCAGCAAAACGCGCCCAACCACGCCCTTGATCCCGCTCAACTTCCCGCCGCTCTTCCTCTGCGTCAAGATCAATACCCGCAACAACCGGCTCTTGGAGAGCAAACTCCGGGGCACGTTTTTGATCATCAGATCCAAGCTCACCAACTGCTTCTCGGCCTCGTCAAGGTCATCCTCATCTTCAGAGAGCAACAAGTCCACGAGAAGCAGTTCAATCTTGTCAAACTTGGTGGTGACTTTCTCCAAGTTGGAAGCAATGGCACTGGCATCCGTAGCAAAGTGCTTTTCCTGCTCGCGCTTATCATCAAACACATAGTGGCCCAGAGCAGCGTCATACGCGTGGATTTCATCGAGACCCCAGTCGGTATCGTACTCAGCAAGCAACTTCCGCTCGGCCTCCTTCTTCTTTTCCTCCTCCACCTTCTTCGGATCCACCTTCTGCTTCTTCGACTGAAAGGTGGTAGCATTACCACCACCCTTGGTCGCACTCGCCGGCCTTTTCTTCGTAGGCGTTGCTGTTGGTGTCTTTGCCTTTTGCTTTTGCGTTTGAGTGTGCTTTACTGGTTTCGGCTTAGGTTCCGGTTCAGGCGTAGGTGGAGCAGCTCGACTACCCCACTGGATAAACAACTCCATCGCCGGCGGGTCATTGGCAAGCACAAACGCGCGCTCCAACAACGAGTCTTTTCTCCGTTTCGCAGAACTCGCGGCAAAGTAAGCATCAATGCTCTCCTTGGTCAACGGTTTGATATCATTGGTGTTGATCCAGATATATGTGTCGTCGCTGAAGAAACGCACGGGGATAATTGCGTGGGGAAGGGAGCTCGACTTCTTGCGGGGGGAGGATGCTGCACTGTCGCCGGTGGTGGTATTGCTGACACTGGTGGAACTGTTATTAGTGACCCTTCCCTTGGGCCGTTTGGAGAGGATGTGGGGTGGAAGGAGCGCGTCATCGAGTACCATTGCCGGCCATGCGGGGTAGCCCTTGACCTTGGCGAGCACAATTGTCTCTGGTGGGTACTCTGCAGACATGGTAGAACGGCGAACTAACAGGTTTTTGAGAGTCTCTTTTGATGGTCTCTTGATGGTCTCTTTTGCTGTCTCTCTTTTTCTTGTTTTTTTCCCGTCGTCTCTCAGCTTTTTTTCCACCTGTGGTTTGTTTCCAGACGCGCCTGAAAAAGGGAGAGAGGCCAGCCAAGAGGGAAGAGATCCGTGTGAAGGCCGATTTGGCCCGGAAGAGACGCGGTATCGGTGCGGTGTCTCTCCATTGTGGGTCCATGCAATTAAGGCGAATACTCCGCAGAGTGCTCTGCTCTGCTCTGCTCTGCTCTGCTCTGCGCTTCACCTCAGCTGACGCCATCGCCTATGTAACTGGGCTAGCAACCCTCAACTGCAGACGAGCCAGTGCGTGTGCGTCTCTCATTTCCAACACATTTCCGCGGTTGGCTCAACAATTTATGAGCCTCCCTTATAGCTTTTCCTTTTTGTGCCAGTTTCATCAAGTTCACATAAGCAGTGCGCCTATTTCCACGCACAGAAACAGAAGAAGCTCAGCTTCGTTAGTTTGTCGAGAGACATGGTCTTTCTCTGTCTCTCTACCTCTCCCCCCTGTGCTTGGTAACGTGTAGTGGTAGAGGATGCCAGTCCGTAGCTCTAGTGATGAGACTCACACCCCAGGGGGAAAGCGCGATTGTGCGCGATTGTTTGGCGTTCTTCTCCCAAGCTTTGTGTTGCGCATTGTGCATTGTTCTAGATGGTGAGGCAGAGTGTGGATTAGTGCTCTGGAAATTGTAGTTCCGCCACCAATGCGGGAGAGAAAGGAGCAAGAGGGGGAGAGATGGGCCAGCATGGGCGCATACACATACACACATACACGTCGCGCACTAAGACAACATGGTGATCTCCAATAAAAGAGCATCGCATGTTTTACACCCTCACGTGCCACAACACGTTTCTCATCCTCTACCCTCTCCTCCCCTCCTTCTCCTCGTATCTAATCAATGGCATACTAAAACGTGAGGGAATTTGGCAAAAAACAGGTAGGAAGTGGGAAGTGGGAAGTGGGAAGTGGGAAGTGGGAGACAGCGGGACACAGGGATCCAGCGGGACACGGGGATCCAGCTGCTCCAGGCCCAACTTTTTTTCTCTTCTTCCCGAACGATCCTTTCCGCGCCACTCCGTTTTTGGTCTATTTGTAGGGAGTACTGATGGTAGAGGGCAGCAGCTATAAGATTAAGCTATTAACAAAAGACACACATGTATAGGCTACTCAATTGAATGCCAGCACCAGCCACAGACACAGACACACCTACGCCCTGCCTTAATGCTGCGCCTGCGGGTTGAGGCAAGGACAAAGGCACCACAAAAATGGGTCTCTGGTGGGGGAGGGAGGTTGATAGCAAATGGAGGAAAAATAAATATCACCACAATTTTGGAGATTCCGTCCTCCCTTTTTTTCTCTCCTTTTCCTCTTTAATTTCATTGTGCTCCATCCCCTGGCGCTCCCCCCTTGGCTTCCTTCCCCCTCTTCACCTCACGCGTTGGAAGTATATAAACACCTGTATCTTATTCTTTTCTTCTGCTCCCCTCTTCCCCCTTCTCTTCTTCTCTTCTTCTTTTCCCTTTACCCCAATGCTGTCATATTCCTTCTTTTCAGCCAACTCCCTCACTGCGTCAACCAGCATGGACTACCTCACCCCGTCGACGTTGCCCCAGCCCAAGTTAAAGAGAACCAACACCGGGTTCACTCCCAACCAGATCATTGCCCTTGACGCGGCCATTCCCGAGTCCGCCAAGGAGATCTGGTTCAAGTATTCGCAATTGGACTTGTTGGACTCCCAGAAGCGCAAGCCCGCCGAGTCCTTGATCAAGAAGGTGGTGGACCACCCTGAGCGGTTCGAGGAGGAGTTTGTCAAGCACGTGGAGACGGGCTTGGGTCGCTCCATGTACAACTGCGACAACTTGGCCGCGTACCAGGCCGCGTCCACTACCATCCGTGACGCGTTGATCATCGACTGGGCCAACACCCAGCAGAAACAGACCATCCAGGACGGTAAGCGCGTGTACTATCTCTCGTTGGAGTTTTTGATGGGCCGCGCCATGGACAATGCCTTGATCAACTTGAAGTGCGAGAGCAACACCAAAAAGTCTTTGGCTGAGTTGGGCTTTAACTTGGAGGATGTGTTGGAGCAAGAGCCCGACGCCGCGTTGGGCAACGGTGGCTTGGGCCGGTTGGCCGCGTGCTTTGTCGACTCGTTGTCGTCCAAGAACTACTCGGGCTGGGGCTACGGCTTGAACTACCAGTACGGAATCTTCAAGCAAAAGATTATCGACGGGTACCAGATTGAGACCCCGGACTACTGGTTGAAGTACTCGAACCCCTGGTCCTTAGACAGAAAGGAAATTCAGATCCCCGTTGACTTTTACGGGTACGTGTACGAGGAACACGACCCCAACACCGGCAAGACCAAGAAGAACTGGAACGGGGGCGAGCGGGTGTTGGCCGTGGCCGCCGACTACCCCATCCCCGGCTACAATACGGAAAACACCAACAACTTGCGGTTGTGGAACGCGAGACCCACCGAGGAGTTTGATTTCACCAAGTTCAACGCCGGCGACTACCAGCAGTCGGTGGCGGCGCAGCAGCGCGCCGAATCCATCACCTCGGTGTTGTACCCCAACGACAACTTTGAGAGTGGCAAGGAGTTGCGGTTGAAGCAGCAGTACTTTTGGGTGGCGGCGTCGTTGCACGACATTGTGCGCCGGTTCAAGAAGAACCACAAGGCCAACTGGAAGAAGTTCCCCGAGCAGGTGGCCATCCAGTTGAACGACACCCACCCCACCTTGGCCATCGTCGAATTGCAGAGAATCCTCGTCGACTTGGAGGGCTTGGACTGGGACGAGGCATGGAGCATTGTCACGCGCACGTTTGCCTACACCAACCACACCGTCATGGTGGAGGCGTTGGAGAAGTGGCCCGTGGACTTGGTGGGCCGGTTGTTGCCCAGACACTTGGAGATTATCTACGACATTAACTTTTTCTTCTTGAAAAGGGTGGAGCAGTTGTTCCCCAACGAGCGCGACTTGTTGGGCCGCGTGTCCGTGATCGAGGAGTCGCCCAAGTCGGTGCGCATGGCGTACTTGGCCATTGTCGGCTCGCACAAGGTCAATGGTGTGGCGGAGTTGCACTCGGAGTTGATCAAGACCACAATCTTCAAGGACTTTGTCAGGGTGTTTGGCGCCGACAAGTTCACCAACGTCACCAACGGGATCACCCCCAGACGGTGGTTGCGCCAGGCCAACCCCCAGTTGGCGGCGTTGATTGCCGAGAAGTTGGAGGACCCCAACTACGACTACTTGACCAACTTGGGCCGGTTGAAAAAGTTGGAGGCTTTTGTCGACGATGTCGAGTTTTTGAAGCGGTGGGACGCCATCAAGTTTGACAACAAACGGCGGTTGGCGGCGTTGATCAAGGAGGAGACGGGTGTCGACGTTGACCCCACCGTGTTGTTTGACGTGCAGGTGAAGCGTATCCACGAGTACAAGAGACAGCAGTTGAACATCTTTGCCGTGATTTACCGGTACTTGCGCATCAAGCAGTTGTTGGCTCAAGGGGTGTCCATCGACGAGATCAAGGAGAAGCACTACATCCCCAAGGCATCGATCTTTGGCGGCAAGGCTGCTCCCGGCTACTACATGGCCAAGACCATTATCCACTTGATCAACAAGGTGGGCGAAGTCGTCAATGCCGACACCGAGATTGGCAACTTGTTGAAGGTGGTGTTTATCCCCGACTACAACGTGTCCAAGGCCGAGATTATCTGTCCCGGCTCGGACTTGTCGAACCACATCTCCACCGCCGGCACTGAGGCCTCGGGCACTTCCAACATGAAGTTCTCGCTCAACGGTGGCTTGATTATCGGTACTGTTGACGGTGCCAATGTCGAGATCACGCGCGAGATTGGTGAGGAGAACATTTTCCTTTTTGGCAACTTGGCCGAGTCCGTGGAGGAGTTGAGACACAAGCATGTGTATGAGGGTGTCAAGGTTCCCGAGGCGTTGCAGCAGGTGTTCAAGCTGATTGAGGAGGGCGCGTTTGGCCCCGCCGACGAGTTCCGGTCGTTGATTGAGAGTATCAGAGACCACGGCGACTACTACCTCGTCACCGACGACTTCGACTTGTTCTTGGATGCGCACAAGAAGTTGGAGGCGGTGTTTGGCCACCACGGCGGCGACGCCTCCGACGCAGACCACTTGCAGAAGTGGGTCAAGAAGTCGGTATGGAGCGTGGCCAACATGGGCTTTTTCTCTAGTGATAGATGTATCGACGAGTACGCCGAGAACATTTGGAACATCGAGCCCTCCAATGTTTAGGCAAGTTCGAGGTGATGGCTGGTTTTTCCCTTGTTCAGTTGCCATCTCTTTTTCCCTCTCCCTCTTTATACATACATACATATAGTTTGTTTGTCTTTTGAACTGTTTTATCCTTAGTCTTTGCTGCTATCCCTCGGTATGTAACCTCCTTCCGTCTTAACTCCGCTCTTCTTTTTCTGGCCTGTTCCCGTCGCGCCTCCCTCTTCCTTTCCGCTCCCCTTTCGGGTAAGAGCGAAGAGGGTAAAAAGTGCAAGGCCAGAAAAAAGAAACTCCCGCGTCGAAACATCCCCACCAGAAGGAGCCCTGCCCCTAACCGCACCACAAGAACACCGCCATCGCCACCACCACTACCCGCTTTATGCGTTTCTAGAAGACACGGCACCCCCCTTCTACCATGTGGTTCTTAACTCTACTCATCCACGTCTTGCTTGTTCTGGCGCTCCCCGCGAAGGAGGGCGGATCTGACGCGGCCAAGAAGTACCTCGTCAGCGACCTCCCTGGCCTTGCCGAGAACATCGCCAGACCATCGGTGCCCTTGATGTTTGCGGGCCAGTTGCCCATTTATGAGGAAAACAACACGCACTACTTTTTCTGGAAGTTCACCGACGCCGAGCGGTTGCCCGAGAACAGTAAGCGCACCACGTTCTGGCTCAACGGCGGGCCCGGATGCTCGAGCATGGACGGCGCCCTCTTGGAGATTGGGCCCTTCCGCGTGGACCAGCACGGGAAAGTCGTGAACAACAACGGGTCGTGGCACCGCGTGTCGGACGTGGTTTTTGTCGACCAGCCCGCAGGCACAGGGTTCAGTTTCACCAAGGAGTTCATTAGCGACTTGGACCAGGTGAGCCAGTACTTTTTGACGTTTATGGAAAAGTACTTTGCCATGTTCCCCGATGAGCGCGATAATGAGATTTATTTCGCTGGCGAGTCGTACGCGGGCCAGTATATCCCCTACATTGCCGACGGCATCATCCGGCACAATGCACGTGTGACCAGCGAGGGCAGCGAGAGTGGTTCCCTCTACAACTTGAAGGGCATTCTCATTGGGAACGGCTGGATCTCGCCCAACGAGCAGAGCTTGTCGTACTTGCCCACGTTCCACGACGCCGGGTTGATCACCACCAGCCACCCGCAGTGGCTGTCGTTGCTCCGCCAGCACGAAAAATGCCAGCGCATCGTAGACCACATAGACACCACGTGGGACGACAGCGCCGTTTACGCGTACGAGATTGACTCTGGTGAGTGCGAGAGCATCTTGAACACGTTGTTGACAGTGACACAGGATGGGGACGCGCCTTCTGACCAAAGGTGCATCAACATGTACGACTACCGCAAGCGCGACAGCTTTCCCTCGTGCGGCATGAACTGGCCATACGAACTCAAGTATGTCAAGCCGTTCCTCCGCACCGAGGAGGTGATGCGCGACTTGAACTTGATCAACTTGAAGAAATGGAACGAGTGCAGCGGCGGCGCAGGGAGAGCGTTCAACGCCCGCAACTCCATCCCCGCTGTTCACTTGTTGCCCGAGTTGACCAAGCACATCCCCGTGGTGTTGTTCAACGGCGACAAGGACCTTATCTGCAACTCGATGGGCACGGAATCATTCTTGAAAAAGTTGGAGTGGGGCGGCCGCCGCGGGTTTGAGGCGGGCGACGAGGAGGATGACCGCATCGACTGGGTGTACGACAATGCCAAGGTGGGCTGGCTCAAGTCGGAGCGCAACATGACGTTTGTCAATATTTACAACTCGTCGCACATGGTGCCCTACGACCTCCCCGACGTGTCGCGCGCGTTGATGGACTTGATTACGGGGAATTTCGACGAGAAGAAGGAGGATAAGAAGACGTCGTTTGTCACGTACCCCCTCGGGAAGAGACGCGAGATGGTGGAGGCGGCGAAGCAGGCGGAAGAGGAATCTGCCAAGCAGTTGCAAGTGCAGGCTTCTGCATCCGCCTCGCCCACGCCCACTGCTACTGCTACTACTACTACCACCACCACGGAGGCCACGGCCACCACTACCGAGGAAGCGGCCGAGGCGTCGTCGTCGACAGTGCCTGAGCCCACCACGAGCAAGGTCACGCGGCTCATCCAGTTTGCTGTGATCCTCGTGCTCTTGTGGGGCGTGTACGTGCTCTACTCGTCCTACCGCGCGCGGCCCTCGTCCATCATCAAGCGATCGGCCACAACGGGCAGCAAGAAGAAGAACGTCCAGTGGGCCGACCAGCTAAGGCGGTTCCAGGACGAGGAGGACGGCCTTATGGAGCCACAGGGGTTCCTTGCCAAGGCGTTCAGCAAGCTTACGGGCGACGGCAGGGGCAGGTACGCACCGGCGTCGTCGGAGTACAGCGACGATATTGAGTTGGGCGGCCAGGTCTCGGGCGTTGATGAGTTTATAATAGGCAGCGACGACGAGGCCGAGTCGAGTGAGCCAGGTGATCGCAGTAAGGGGAAGGAGCAGGCAAGACAGGATGAGGACAGCGCCAACAAGGTGTAGATAAAGGTATTGGCAATAACATATAGTGAGACAAATGTATGGTCGTGTGAAACTACCAAAAATGGAGTCCTGATCCCAGACATTGGAAAAAACTTTCCAATCATCGAGTGTGCTGTGGCCAAACGAGAGGCAAGTGAAAAGCGAGAGCAGGAGGTTAGCGGCATCCAGATCGACCAGCGACACCCTTTTACCATTTCCGTCATGTTCAGACAGTCCGTGCGCAAGCTAGCGAGCGCTGCCAGTACGGTGGTGGAGACAACAGCAACAGCCGTGCCTGCTTCCGGCAGCACCACCCCCTCGGTGCTCAACATGGCGCAGCCTCCCGCATACACATTGGCCCAGGTGCGCATCTTCCCCTCGTTACGACCACACACCTTTGTGCCTTTGCCCGCGCCCGTTTTTGCCCCCGAGAACATAAGAAGAGACTTGCTCTGGAGCGCGGTCGTGTTTGAAGCTGACCGCGCGCGTGTCGGGTCCGGCTACGTGATTACGAGAGGCGACAAGCTCTTTTCCAACAGGAAGATTAGACCGCAGAAGCGGAGCGGTCGGGCGCGGTTGGGTGATGCCAACTCGCCACACATGGACAATGGCATCAAGGCGCACGGTATCAAGGCGCCCCACGACTGGTCTACGGACTTGCCCGCGAAGATATACGCGAAGGCCATGCAGCACGCCATTGCCAGCCAGTACAAGGCCGGCAAGGTGTTTGTCATTGGCGGGGAACAACATGCCAAGCAGGGTGAGAAGCCCGTCTCTGCTGGGGCCGAGGAGGAAGCAGCCACATCCGGTCCAGTCGACTTGCCGCAGTTGGACTTTCCCTACGCGTTCGACGTGTGCACGCAAGCTTTCATTGACTCGCACAAGTTGCATGGCTTAAACTTGCTCTTTGTAACTGATTCCAGCAGACCCAACTTGGTTGAGTCGAGCAAGGGGTTCAAGAGAGTGGAGGTGGTCAGCAAGGAGGACCTCGAGGTGCGGGACCTCTTGAAGGCGCACCGCGTGTATATAGAGTTGCCGGCCTTGGAATGGTTCATTTCCAAATACAGCGTGTAGAAGAGTGAGCTGTGCTTGTATATAGACGGAGAAAGCAATACGAAACGATACATCTGTCATCTAAGGGGAGCTGTGTGTGGCTGTTCCATATCTGGCTACTGTTAAAAAGTGGCTTGTTTAGTGTAATGTGTGTCATCACGTGCTCTCTTTTCTTAGGGCTAGACCACCCTTTTATCTGCAGTCACATAGTTAAGGTTTTTTTTGGTGCGTGAATGTGGGTTTGGGAGGGAAAAAAAGTCCATATTCAATAGAGTCTTGAAAAATCTTTCCTTCCCTTCAAGCTAAGCAAGCAATAAGTACCTCAAACATGCCATTAGTCGTCCAAGAACAGGGTTCGTTCCAGCACATTTTGCGGTATGTGTCACCACCATGGTCCACCACCAGCCCGCTGGCAGCCAGGGAGATGGCCGCGAAGGTCCGATGCAGCAGAGAGAATGCATGATGTCAAACAACACAGGATGTTCTGTCCACCATTTGTCTTTCCACCAACATGAAAAAGTTTTACCCCCCCCATCGAGTTGGCACAGACAGCTGTGCTACAGAGATCCCCGACTCATCAGCTCCATTCATTGCCCGATGGCTTGCTTTCAGCCAGGCCACAGAATATCGGCTTTTTCCCACCTCGGCATTCTTTCATTAGCGCAGCATCCACTCGCATCACCATCACCCTTTTGCTCCTCTCCAGGCAATCACTAAAATCCATTATACTAACATCACATTTTAGTTTGTTGAACACCAACATCGATGGTAGAATCAAGATCATGTACGCCTTGACCAAGATCAGAGGTGTCGGTAGAAGATACTCCAACTTGGTCTGCAAGAAGGCCGACGTTGACTTGCAGAAGAGAGCTGGTGAGTTGACCCAGGAAGAGTTGGAGAGAATTGTCACCATCATGCAGAACCCCACCAACTACAAGATCCCCGCCTGGTTCTTGAACAGACAGAAGGACCACGTTGACGGCAAGGACTACCACGTCTTGGCCAACAACATGGAGTCCAAGTTGAGAGACGACTTGGAAAGATTGAAGAAGATTAGAGCCCACAGAGGTATCAGACACTTCTGGGGTCTCAAGGTCAGAGGTCAGCACACCAAGACCACCTCTCGTGGTCGTTAAATGGTTTTATTGAAGGAGGTGAAATTCATTTTGTATTTCTTCTTTAGTATCATGTAAATTAATAAAAAGGCAAGCCATAGTAAAGTGGAAGAGTATTTGTGGCGGTTAAGCGTCCGCCTGTTGTAACTAGCCACGATGTGCTCTGTTAACGTCTATGTTTGGTTGCATTTGTCAACTTTCGTTGTAAAATCTGCTAAAATCTGAGGAAACCAAGGAAACTGGCGAGGATGATCAGAAACATCGTGTGGACACATCCATCTCCTAAGTAATGGATGAAAAGCTTTGTAGAGACCACTCCCTCCTTACCCCCCAATTCCTTCCCCTACCCATTGGTTTCACTTATGCACCGTCTAATCATCCGATCGGCCCATACGCCCCTTGCCTGCTCCCCCCATTTTTGTCATTTGCCCAGTTTCGGTATATTACACAGCGACGTTGTTCCCGAACACACACTCTTAATTGTTCTCCATTATTGCCATATTCGGTACTGGCACATGCAAAAAGGCTATTTTTCCCTCTCCCGCGCCTATGATGTTGTGCAAAAACGCGCAAGCGGGAAACGACACTAAGAAGTGAAAAAAGGTGCAGGAGCAACTCGAAAAGCATCGCTTTTTGTTATGTACACAAAGGACAGAGGTTGCCCCTTTCTCGATTACATCCCGATCTGGTCTTGGGGGAGGGGGGCGGAAGTAGTGCTCGTGTTCTTGTATTCTATCATGATCATTAAAATGGCGGGGAAGAGGGATATACTACAGCATTTGGATATTTACATGGCTACCGGGTGCAATTGACATCGATCTCGCCCAAGGGCTTTCTTGCCACGGTGTTGGTGCCCAAACCAGAAGATTTCCCGCTCTCCTGTTGTAGCTTCTGCGTAACCTTGGAGGTGACCAACTTGAACGTCATGGTGGACGTGGTGTGGCCATTGAGTTCCAAGGGCTGCTTCTTTTTCGTCTGCACCAATGTGCTTGTAGTCGCGGTGGTGTTGGCAAACGAGTCCTCCAACTCCTCGGTGGGCGAGAGCAGTGGTGAGCTCCCCTTTGAGGGCTGGAGCGGCGTTGAGTGCTTGAACACGGGGATGGAATAGGACACGGGCCGCGGCACGGGCGAGCAGTGCGTGGGGTAGCTCTTGACGGGCGTAGACGACACAAGCGGGAGCGGCGTCATACTCACGTTGGCCAGTGCAGGCACAGAATCAGAATCAGGCACAGAAATGGGCATGGGTCCGGGCATGGGTGCCGACACGGGTGTTGGGGCAAACGTCACGGGCAACACCGTGACTTCCTTCTCCTGATTCAGGTGCTTTCTAATCAGCTGTCTCTTATTCTGGAACCAGATCTGCACTGCCTTTTCCGTCATGTTGACCCTGCTGGCAATCTCGATCCGCCGCGACTTATTGGGGGTGGTACCCACTTCAAACTCCTTGTTGAGAATGGCCAACTCGTGCGGCGACGTTCTTCTTCTCTTTCTCCGCGCCAAAGGGGCATTGTCAATGGAAGGCTCCTGCGAAGGGAACGTGGCGGGCGAATGCGAAATAAAGGCGTAAGCTTTGCTGTCTGAACCAGAAGAAGACACATTGGTGGTGCTAGCGCTGGCACCGGCACCAAGGGTAGTGGCTGCAGGGGCGCTCACGGGCGACACTGCCAGCGATGACACCGACGACACCGAGGTCACCGACACTGTGGAGGTGGAGGGCGACTTGCGCTTTCTCAACTCCAAGATGCTGGTGTCGGCGTCGTCGATGGAGGTGTTGGGGTGGGACACAGATGTGCCGGGAGTGGGGGCCGCAATTGGCGTGTACTGGGGCACATGCAGCGGCCGGGGCTGGTAGTAGCCGTGGGTGTGGACATGGTGAGTCATGGGGGTGGAGCTGATGGGGGAGAAGGTGTCGATAGAGGGCAACTTGAAGGGCGTCAACGGGTGATCCTTGTAGTGGCTCGACAGCGCCGACGACAATATGGCGTGCAAGGGGGGCAAGCTTATTCTCTTGGATGGTGGGACGTAGGCAGACTCGGTGTTGGGTTGAGAAACCAATGGTCTCTTTGGCGTTTGTAAATGCATCATTGTGAAAAGAATTTGTGTGTAGGAAGGGAATGTATGCAAGTGAGTGTGGTGACCTGTCGTTGCCTAGCAGGTGAGTTGGATAAATGATAATGGGTGGGGTACTGGTGGTCAGGGGAAAAGAAGGGGTGGGCCGGCAGAAGATGGGTTTCAGAGAAAGCGGGCCTGCTTTTATAATTCGCCCACAATTTAAGGTGGTAATTTGCTTACTTGTTTAATTAATTAATCTTGCTTCCAAATGGGATAAACAAATGGTGTGTGTGCTGTGTGCAAGTCGTAATGGCGCCGCAACACAAAGAAAGAGAGAAAGGACAACACTGGAGCGACACGTCGACATGCAAGTAAAAAAAGGCACTGGCATTAAGCGTGTCACATCCACCTTTATTGCCGGCGACTGTTTTTGTTTTCTTGTGTACCAGGTGTCCCTTTGTTGTGCTGTGTGCTTTGTGCTGTGTTGTGGGTGTCTGTCGGTGGTGTCTGTCTTTGTGAGACTTTCTCCCTTTGGGCCTTGGAATCCTTTTTGTTTACCTTTTTCTCGTTTCTTGTGCGCTGCTTCCTTTTTTTTCGCGTTGCGCGATGCACTTCATTCCGCTTTGGG
Organism: Zhuliangozyma boniae; assembly: GCA_002094185.1. Lineage (NCBI taxonomy): Eukaryota > Fungi > Ascomycota > Pichiomycetes > Serinales > Debaryomycetaceae > Zhuliangozyma > Zhuliangozyma boniae. Next base: position 27,796 of record MXQC01000093.1, on the reverse strand, counting down.
AAGTTGTATTGGAAAGGAGGAGGGAGCAGAAGGAGGAGGGAGCAGAAGGAGGAAGGAGCAGAAGAAGAAGGACGCAATAGTGAAGTGCTTCCGCTTGTCGCGCTGCATCGGAATTTCATATATACCACTCATGCTACGATTGGATCCACTTGATCTGCTTCACGTTCACCCCTCTTTACCCACCGCCACATTGTCCAACTTGGTGGTTATACCTTGTGGTCCTCAATCCCCTCCGTTATTGGGGGGGGGGGGTGGCACCCTTCTCCTGTAAATATGCTACACCTCATTTGGTACGGTCTGGGAAGCACTGGACAAGGACAAACTCAGGCTTTCTTCCAGGCGTGACAGCCGCCCGTTTTAATGTTGTGCTTTTATTGATTACAGCAATAATTATGGCACTTCCTGCTTTGTTTACTTCTCTCGGCAGTGCCCAGCAGAGAGAGACGCGCGGTGGGCAGAGAAGAGGGAAAGGAAAGGAAAGGAAAGGAAAGGGAAAGAAGAAAATAAGGTTTCAGTGTCGCAGTTTTCAGATGACATTTGACTTTTCTCCCATTTCTACGACATACGTGAGAGACAAACAAAAGTTTCTTTTTTCGGGATGCACGGTAGGATGGAAGAAAGCAGGCATCGAGATACAATCTGCTTGGCTCTGTTGCAACAATATGGGACATGCAGGAGGGAAGAGAGAAGGAGGAGGAGGTGGTGGTATTAGTGGTAGTAGTGGTGGTGGTGGTCAGCTATGCGTAGAGAAGAGCACACCGTTGGTGGTGCACATGGATGTTAGTTCTAGCCCCACTGCAGGTTCACCTTTCCAGCCTCGCAAGATCAGTAGTGACTATTCCCCATTGGTTTATAGCTTGCACGTGCCTGCATCCTGCACAGAAGCGACAAAAACGTGGAATTTTTGTCCACTCCACCTCCGCTCCACCACACCAGCCATAGTTTCTGGTGCCCCATCGCTACGCCAAGGCGAAGAACCAGCCACATACAAGAAACAACCACCACAGGAAAAAAAGACAAACACCACCAGCGAGCTACTGTCTAACACACAGCACCACACAGCGCAACATACCACCATTTATTTGCCATATTCCTTAGCTTTAACGAGATTGCCTACAATGGATGAAAAGGCAGAGTCAGCAAGGGCTAGGAGACCAGCGTTTCTCTTGCGAGCGGGATTTCCGCTCCTCACTTGCTTGTTGCTCTTGTTGCTAAAGTACCAGTTTGGTGGTGATGACAGTGTTGTTGGTGTTGCCCCTGCTTCTATTTCCGTTCCCGCGTACCAGTTGGTCCAGGAGCTCGAGCTCAATACATCCCAAAAAGACGACATCAAGAGACTCGGCCTCACGCACAAGAAACCCGTAAAGATCGTCACCGACGAAAAGGGCGAGCAAGTTATCCACGGGCGGTTCCTCCACATCACCGATATCCACCCTGACCCCTACTACGAGGAAGGCTCGGACCAGGGCGAGGCGTGCCACAAGGGCAAGGGCAAGGCGCTGAAGTACGGCGACGCCATCCTCGGGTGCGACTCGCCCATGGTGCTCATGGACGACACCATCACGTGGATCAAGGAAAACTTGAAGGACAAGATCGACTTTATTGTGTGGACGGGCGACAATGTGCGTCACGACAACGACCGCAAGTTCCCCAGAACCGAGCAGAACATCTTTGAGATGAACGAGCACGTGAGCAACTTGATGTACAAGACGTTCAAGAAACGTGGCGACAACCCCGGGTTGCAGACCGACTTGGTGCCTTCGTTGGGCAACAACGACGTGTTCCCGCACAACTTGTTCAGCCCCGGGCCCACTCTCCAGACGCGAGAGTTGTTCCACATCTGGCAGCCGTACATACCACAGGCGCAGATGCACACCTTCAGTAGGGGCGCGTACTTTTTCCAGGAGGTGATTCCCAATCAGTTGGCGGTGTTGTCGATCAACACGTTGTACTTGTTTCAGTCAAACCCGTTGGTGGACAACTGTGACAAGAAGAAGGAGCCGGGGTACAAGTTGTTTGAGTGGTTGGGGTACACCCTCAAGGAGATGCGCGCGCGCAACATGAAGGTGTGGCTTACGGGCCACGTTCCGCCCAATGAGAAGAACTACGACATCTCGTGTTTGCGCAAGTACATTGTGTGGACACACGAGTATAGGGACGTGATTATTGGCGGGTTGTACGGCCACATGAATATCGACCACTTTATTCCATTGGACTCTGTGGCGGCGTACAAGTCGATCAGAAAGTCGCTCAAGGGGAAGTCCTTGGAGATGACGGAGCAGGACAGTGGCAGTAGCAGTGGCGGTACTTACGGCATGACTCAGGACAGTGATTATGATTCTGACGACGATGTGGCGCTCGAGGAGTCCAACATCTACCGCGTGCTTGAAGAAAACTTTGACGAGGACTTTTTCCGGGTGCAGGGCGGCGTGCCCGCCAACAAGGTGCGGTACATGGAGACGTTGCGAGAGAACTTGTATGCCAAGATCAAGGGCAAGAGAAAGTCGCGGCCCCACTCGGAGCGGTACTCGATCGCACACGTGTCGGCGTCTGTCATCCCCACGTTCAACCCGGGCATCCGTGTGTGGGAGTACAACATCACCAACCTCGCGCACGAGCTCGCCAAGGTCAAGTTCGAGCCCTGGGACTCGTTCTTTGCCGGGGTCGAGCGCATGATTGAGGCACAGGACTTGTATGATGATAGCGATGACGGGGATGAGGAGGAGGGTGACGACGGCTCCTTATGGTCGGTGTTTGGCAAGGGCAAGAGCAAAAGCAGAAAGAGCAAGAGCAAGAGCAAGGGCAAGAAGGGCAAGAAGGGCAAGAAGAAACGGGACAAGACATTCCCCCTTCCCATGCCCAAGGATTTACCCCTCGGTCCTGCCTATATCGAGCAGACGTACACGCCCGAGCGGTACGTCCAGTACTACCTTGACTTGGAAAAGATCAATGCAGGGAAGAAGGACTTTGGCTACGAGATTGAGTACAGTACCGATGATCCGTTATACGGGCTAAAGTCGCTCACGGTGGACGAGTGGATCAAGTATGGGCGCAAGTTGGGGAAACCCGTGAAGGAGGAGAAACTGGCCAAGGGAGTGTACACCGAGAAGAAGGGTAAGAAAGACAAGAAGGAGAAGGACAAGAAGGGTAAGAAGGATAAGGACAAGAAAGATAAGAAAAAGAAACCGGGCAAGGACGACGACTTTTCCGGCTTGGAGAGTATCTGGCAAGAGTACTTGAAAAACTCCTTTGTCAGCTCTGACTATGAGAACAAGGGCCACGGGTAAGCGCTTTCCCCCTCTTTTTTTGTATAGTTTCCGTTTTCCATGTACGAGTATCTAATGCATCTGAAGCAGAGTGGTTGGTGTCTGTGGATTATGGAGTAGAGGAAGAGTGCAGTTCCATCACGTGACATCAGGGTTCTAGACCGAGACGCTTTTTTCTCCATCTGCCACCACCGTCTGTCACAATTTTTTTCACGAAAATCTCTTCCAGCGCCCTTTTGCTGGTCCTCCTTTTAGCTTCCACAACTGACCATTAAATTCCTATCGTCATATATACATACAAGTCGAAATGGGTGGCACTCGTGAAAAGAAAATCGAATACTTCTCCAAGTTGAGACAGCTCTTGGAAGACTACAAGTCTATCTTTATTGTTGGTGTCGACAATGTTTCGTCGCAGCAGATGCACGAGATCAGAAAGGCCTTGAGAAAGGACGCCGTTGTGTTGATGGGTAAGAACACCATGGTCAGAAGAGCCATCAGAGGCCTCTTGATCGAGTTGCCCGAGTTTGAGAAGTTGTTGCCATTTGTCAAGGGCAACGTTGGTTTCATCTTCACTAACTCTGACTTGAAGGAGATCAGAGAGATTGTGACCTCCAACGTTGTTGCCGCTCCCGCCAGAGCCGGTGCAGTTGCTCCTATGGACGTGTGGATCCCAGCCGGTAACACCGGTATGGAGCCAGGTAAGACCTCGTTCTTCCAGGCTTTGGGTGTCCCCACCAAGATTGCCAGAGGTACCATTGAGATTGTGTCTGACGTCAAGGTTGTCGAGAAGGACGCCAAGGTCGGTCCATCTGAGGCCACCTTGTTGAACATGTTGAACATCTCGCCCTTCACCTACGGTTTGACCATTGTCCAGGTGTACGACAACGGCCAGGTGTTCCCATCTTCCATCTTGGATATCACCGACGACGAGTTGGTGGCCCACTTTGTGTCGGCTATCAACACCATCGCCTCGATCTCCTTGGCTGTGGGTTACCCAACCTTGCCATCGGTTGGCCACTCCATCATCAACAACTACAAGAACGTCTTGGCGTTGTCGATTGCCACCGACTACACCTTCGAGGGCTCCGAAGCCATCAAGGACAGATTGGCCAACCCCGAGGCTTACGCCGCTGCCGCCCCCGCCGCTGCTTCTGGCGCTGCTGCCACCGAGTCGTCTGCTGCCGCTGACGACGAGCCAGCTGCCGAGGCTGAAGAGTCTGACGATGACATGGGCTTTGGCTTGTTTGACTAAGCTGATTAGGTTAGAACAATACTTTAACTAGTACATGTGTAGCTTCAACTGAAAAGTACCAACCAAAAATGAGTTTCTGTAGTGCGAGATTCTTTTTTTGCAACCCACATATACCATAAGCCAGATGGGTGCCGACATGGAGACCGCCTACGACACCTACGACCTGGACGTGACCGTGATCTCGGCCCTGTTTTCCAACCACACTGTTCCCGCTGATGTATCCGTGCAGCACGTGTGTCACGTGCCCTTGGAGTGCTGTCTTGTGGAAACGTTCCTGAAGGTGATCTTGATCCTTGACAACAGCCCCTACTACAATCCCCACGAAGTGGTGATGCAGTGTTCTGCCCTTGTGGCTCTTGTCAATAACCTATGTACAATTGCCAAAAGACGTGACGACTTGTGCGACCTGGTGGTCAACTTTTTGGGCAACAACCGCCTCAACTATATGCTCGACTTCGTGGCCACCAACTTGCTGGTGCACCCCCGTCTCGCCCACGCTGACAATTGCATCTACCGCCTCGTGGCCTTGTGCTACAGCCTGGCGCACGAGCTCGGAGTTGCCGTTGACGAAAGGGGAAGCATCGAGTTGTTGAACGTGTTGGTGGCGCTTCTGCAGCAGCAACAGCAGCAGCCAGGCGCCAATCTCGTGGCAACCTCGCCGGTGGAAAAACGGCCCCTGGGGTTGGAGCGGGTGGTGGTGTGCGTGTTGACCAACGCCAAGCCTACTTCAAGGCTCGTGGTACACCTCTGCAGCTTGCAAGCGACACACACCGAGGATTGGCAAGTCCGGAACTTGGTGGGCGACATGGCGATCGTGGTGGGCCAGTTAAAGACGCAGCAGGAGCACAGTGGTACTGCTTCTGACGAGGAGCTCGAGAGTATCAGGATGTTAGTGCGCAGGTTCTTGGAAAATGATGCCGTCGCCAGTACGCGCAGTTTCCAATGGCGGCAGCTCCACCAGTATTACCAGGAGCTCTTTGGAGACACGGTGGTTTGCGACTCCGAGCCCGAGCCGCAGCAAAACACCGACTTGTACCGCAAGCCGGTGCTGCGGGCCAGTGCCGCCCAGTGGATTGCCGATGTGTTTATTGAAAGAGAGGAAAGCACAGAGGGAAAGAGCCTAAAACTCATGTCAAGCCAGGAAGAGACAGCGGAACCAGTAGAACCACAACCGACAGAGCCTGTTCCTCCACCATTAATTTTGTCGCTGCCAGTGCCGGCTGCTGAATCAGCGCCAATGCCTGCGCCTCCTGGTCGCCCATCCTTTCTCCACTTCTTCAAGCGCACGCATGATGCCAATACCGCCACCGATCTCCACCACAACCGCCACCGCCACCACCACCACCACTGGCCAAAGTGGCACTTTCGCTGGAGATAGAAATGGCCCACATACAGTCCTGTAAATTATCATTTTGCTATATACATGCATCTACCCACAGCCCCTCACCTTCTTCTAATTGGTTCCTCCTGCTCCTCCTTGGTCTCGTACCGTGCCTCCACCACCGGCTTGACAATGTGCTGCGACAACTTGCTCTCCTTGGGCCAGAACTCGGGCAACAAGCCAATTTTCTTGAACAACCACGTCACCCGCTCCGTGGGCACCGCACCCACACCCAACCAGTACTTGGCGCGGTTGACGTCCAACGTGATGTCCTTGGTGAACTTGTCCTGCTCCACAAACGCCGGCTTGGGCGTGGGCTTGGAGCTGTAGGTGCCAATGACCTCCATAGGGAGCCGGTCGCGTGCCTTGCGCGGCTTCATCACCACAATGTTGTACACGGGGTCGTGGCGCCGGCCAAAACGGGCCAACCGGATCTTCAAAAGGTCTCTTTTCCTCGTGATCTTGCCAGCCTGTGATACATCCTTGGCGATCTGCGCCGCCATCCGCGCGAGTGTTGACTGCATTTGGTGACTTGCGTTTGCCGATGAATCGATTCGAAAGCTGTGGTGAAAAAAATTTGTGCCATGAAGAAAAGCTATGAGAGAGGTTTTGTACAATCACACGACTTTGTGCATACAAATTAACTGCTAATATACAATAGCTACCATGAGCACCACAGCCACCTACACTCCCCTTAGAACTTCTTTCTCGCCTTGAACTTCTGCTTTGGCTTGTTGACCCGCGACCTTGATGCTGTAGGTTTGCTTGCCTTCTTTGTTGGCACATCCTCATCGCCCGACCAACCGTCCTCGTCCTCCCCCTTTGTCCTCTTGAACTTCAACTTGTTCTTCTGGCCCCGCACCGGCGCCTGCTTGACGGCGTCCAAGTACGCGTCGATGCCAGAACCCTTGTTGGACAAGGGATCGTCTGCGCCCGCCTTGCTGTCATCGTTGAAAACAAGCTTGCCCTCCTTCGTCTTGAACTCCTGCTTCTTCGCCGCCAAGTCGCCCTTGGTGAACTTCTTGGGCTTCGACGACGAAATGTGCGCCAACGCCTGGCGGTCTAACAAGTTGAGCGGCTCGTCGCCGGTTTCGAGAATAAACTGACTGGTCTTGCCGCCCCTCCTCGCGCGCTCCCTATCCTCGTCGTAAATGTCCACCTCGTCCTCCGACACGTCTGAGTCGTACAAAGCCTCCTCATAAGCAGAAACAAACTTTCTCTCGGAACCGACAGCAGAAGAAGCGGTGGCACCAGCATCGGCCTCGGCGTCGGCCTCCTGTCTCCGCTTCATTCTAGCCTTAGTCTTTTTGATGTTGGCCACCAACTTGGCATCCTGCTCGGGTATGGCCGCCTCCACCTCCTCCACGCCAAACTTCCGGATCAACCGCTCAATAATGTGCTTGACCTTGGACTTGAAGTGGCCCTTGTGCTCGTGCGACCACCGCATCAACTTGGCCAACAACTCGCGCATGTTGGTGCGAACCATCTCCTCGGGCAACGACAACACCTCGACCTTGACAAACCCAATCGCCGACTTCGCAATCTCGCGCGAGTTGTGGGTCAAAAACAACTCCACGGTAGCAGCAATCTCCAACAACACATCCGTGGGCAACTGGTCCTTGAACTCAAACACCAAGCACGAGATGGCCGTAATCGTGGCCGAGATCATGTGCGGCGACTGCGCCGCGAGACCCGCACTCACCATGGTAAAGTATTCGGTGAGTGACGCTTCCGAGGGCGGGGCATCGTCGTCAAACCCGGGCACCTTGGCGTTTTCCACCACACCACCGGCCTGCATTCGGTTGCCCATCTTGATGAGGATCTGGTACGATAACCCTCTCGACCGTTCGTTGACGTCCTTGGTGGCCATGATGATTTCCTGCAAAATGGCAGGGATGAAGAACAAGTCGTGCTCCGGGAGCAACTCCAACACCAACAAGATAGCATTCAACCGCGCCGACCGCGCCGAGTTGTGTGTCTGCTCCGTCGTCTGCACCAACACCGCCTCGATGTCGCCAACGAACTTGCTGATGGACTGCTTGCCGGCCTCAGTTTCGGCAAGCCGCGAAACAATCCTGTACGCGCGCTTCTGCATCAACGCGTTGTCGTGCATCCCAACCGTCTGGGAAAAGATGGCAAACAACGCATTGTGGCACGACTCGGGCACGTACTTGGCCATGGCCACAATCAAGTCCATCATGGTGATGCTCAACTTGGGGGTATCCGACTTGTTGTCGGACTTGGCGGCAGACTTGACGGTGGTCGCCGCCGCCGCCTCCTCGTCCATGTACTGCTTCAACATGCCGCACACGCTGTTGAATGTGTCGGCCAACTTGTCCTTGGGCACAATCTGCAAGTACGTCTCGATGGTCTCCAACACAAACCCGCGCGACTCGGGCATGGTGTACGAAAATACGTTGAACAACACCGACAACTGGTTGTCGGCAATCGAGCCCAAGTACGCCACGTTGCTGGCGGCAGCGTCCACGGAAAACTCCTGTTGCATCAACAAGTCGTCCGCCAATGCGCCGTCGCGGTATGCCACGTTCGACTCCACCAACAACCGCAAGGCGTGGCATATGGGCACCCGCAATTCAACCTTGGCAAACATCAAGTTGGCGAGCTGGGTGGCAAACTCTTCATCAAAGGCAGCTGTCAAGTCGCGCGGCAAGTCGCAGAAGTGCGGCAACAACGACCAGATCTGGTCGATGACGGTCTGGAAGATCTTGCTGTTCATCGAGTCTCTACTGCTACTCTGCGCAATCTTGGTCTCAAAAAATTCCACCGTGGGCAAGATGTTGCGCTTGAAGTAGTTCAACTCAGCAAACCGCACATTGTCGCGCAAGATGGGTAACAACCACGCTCTGCCAGGCCCTGCTGCCGCCGTCGCGCCCGCGACACCGCTGCCGCCGGTCAAGTTCAATGGCAACTCGCTCAACACAGCCTCAGGGCCCATAGCGGTAATGGAGGCGGCAATGACGTCCTCGGCCTCTTTGTTGGGGAAGTTAACTCTCTCGTTGGTTCTCCAGCCGCCCACGGTCTTGAGGACCCCGAGGAAGTCGGGGTTGGCGCGGAACCGCAACTTGGTAATGGCAGCGGCAACAAACTCGAGGATCTCCTTGGTGGCGTGCTGGTACTTGATTGAGAACAACTCGCGCCCAATAAACTCGCTCACAAAAGTGATGGTGTCGTCCACCAACTCGTAAACCTTGGGGGTGACCTCGCCGTTGTTGCCGCCCGGGTTGAGCAAAAAGGCATCGGGGATGGTCTCGCTGACAATGGCAATCAAGCACTGCGAGGAAGAGGTGTAGATATCCCTCGACTCAGAGGCCAAAAACATGGCCACCACGGGGAAGATGACAGGCAACTTTTGAAGGCACGGCTCAGGCGCCAAGCTCGAGTAGCCCTCTAAGGCCTTAGCCACGACTGCGAGCCACGACGCCGCCAAGTGTGCATCGTTGATGGCGGGCTTCAAGTCCAAGATGATGTCGAGCACGTGCGTGTATTTGTTGACGTCAATAACGTTGGTCATGGACTTGAACAAGCCCTCGAAAGCGCCGAACGCGGACGACACCAAGAACTGGTCCGAGGTCTTGGAGATGTCCAACAAGATATCGCACAACTCCTCAATCTTGGCCACAGGCCACGCATTGGCCGAAGTAATGGTGGTGATGAGCTGCAAGCAGTGGATGACCTGCGAGTTGATCTCCTTGCCCTTCTTGCCGCGGTACTCGCCTAACAACTTCTTCAACTCTTGGGACGCCACGTCTGCAGCCAAAGGCGCGGCCACGTGCACGGGCGAGGGCGACGTGGGCGGGTTCGACAAGATCTTGGTCACTGCCTCCTGGGCCCGTCTGCGCACCTTGGGCCGCGCGTCAAATGAGGTCTCGAGCAACGCCAAGAACGCGCGCTTGGGCGACACAGCGCCACTGGAGTTCCACTGCGGCATGTCCTGGGCCAACAATAAGCTCTCCAATGCTCCTACGGTCGAGCGCACAAGCGGCGCCTCGGCGCCGCTCACCATCAATGGCTGCGCGAGCTTGGCCAAGATCTGGGCAAACTTGGCCTTCAACAACGGCTTGGGGGTGAAAGGAAACACCAAATCGAGGAAATACGCGGTGGTAGCGGCCAAAGAAGCGTCCACAATCACGTCGTTCCTGATACATTGATCGAGCAACGACAAGAACGACACAAAATACGTCACGGGGGTCTTTTCGTTCTTTTGCTCGTCGATGTTCTCCTCCACAGCTGACAAAATGACGGCGAGGTGTTTCTGGTTATCCAACTTGGAGTTGATCTGAGTCCTGATCTTGGCCAACTTGTCGTCTAGTATGAAGACGTCGGCCGATAAGCCTCCATCAGGGTTGTTGTCACTCATGGGGAAAGGGAGGGGGGAAGAATGGGGCCTTGCGAGTGTCTGTTACTCCTCCTGCTATAATCTATGTACTCATCTCGATTTTTTTCTTCAGAGAGATGCCATCACCAAAATGAAGCAAGCAAAAAAAGTCGTGCGCTGTGGCTGCAACAAACAAAAGCGTCTGCGAACTGCCAGCTGCCAACTGCTCATGCATTCCACCGCTTATGCATCCAACAGCAACGCATCCAATATGCAGTCAATCGTTCCAATGTCCTTCTCATACTCCGTATACGCGTTCTTGTAGAGCCGGATATGTTCCGGCCGCTCGTCCAGGTCGCGAAAGGCGCTCGCGGGGTCGAGCGATACAAACTCCTCGTGCACCACGTACTTTTTGCCCAAGTAGAACCGGATATCGTCCACCAACTCAATGGTATCGGTATCCTGCCGCTCCTTGATCCGCGCCGCCGACTCGGCAATCAATGCCGAGAGCCGTGCCCGTTGCTCCTCGCTCGTAAAGATACTCTGCAAACTATGGGCAATCATCTTGGTCACGTGCTGCTCCAACTTGTCGCACCGGGTCTGCCACGAGATGCGGATCAAGTCATACGCGTCGTACCCCAACTTATCCTCAAACTGCTCGAGCTCGGAAAAGGTAAACGCGGAAAACTGGGACGTGATATTAACGGCGGCCATGGTCTTGAGCCGGTCCAAGAAGAGCTCGTCGGCGGCAAACAACAAGTCCACGCTCAAGCCAAGGGGGATCTTGTGCACGTCGTCGTGGTACAAGTACGACAACACCATCTCGGCCACCGTCTGGTTCGCGGTGCTTGTGGACAACCGAATCACCGGGAGGTGTGCCAGCTCGAGCTGCGGACGGTTGATGACAGCCCTGCCGAAAGCATCCACGTACGCGGGCAAACTCTCCTCGCCCAGCTGGAAGATCTCCGACTTGAGCATGGTGTCAAAGTACTCGGACCGCGCGATAATCGACTTATTGACGGGGTAGTACACGATAGACTCAGAAGATGAGTCGGCGCACGCGAGGATGGCATCGGGGACGGAGCTCGCGTCAACTAGGGCAGACCGTTGCTCTTCAGATAGGAAGTCGCGACACTCAATGTCTTCGAGGTCCACTTCGGTGTCTGCTTCGCCCCCGCAGTTGCCCTCAGTCCCACCCAGTATATCTATCAACGACACCACCTTCTCGCCCCACACATTCTTGAGCAAAAACTCGTCCAACTCCTTTCTTGCCCGCTCCACGAACGTAAACGCCAAGTCGTGCCTGACCCGGGCGCGCTCCTTGTCGTCAGCAATGCCCTTGATTCGCTTCACGCCCTCGCACAAGTCGGGGAGCGCGTACTTTTGCGCCAACTCCACCAACTGTGTCTGCGCCACGCCGTCAATATCGTTGGAGATCGAGTCTGTTTTGAGGTAGATATAGTCCACCACCACCTTAAACGCCAACGGGTCCACGCTGAGCGGCATGGCCACAACCGTCAAGTGCTGCCATTCGCCGCCGTCCAGCAACCTTTCCCTAAAGTAAGGGCACCGCGCCGCGAGCAAGAACCGGTGGAGCCGGAAGCTCTGCAAGTCACGCAGCAACCCGGGCTGCCGGAACTGGAAGGCAATGTCCCGCGTTGGGAGACTCAAAGGCCCAAGCAACGACGCAATGTGCGCGGCAAACGGCTGGGTAGTGTCCACCGCCTTCGAAATGTCGAAACTCACGAGCAAGTCGCGTATCTCATCCGTCAACGCCCCGTAGATGCACCGCGCGCCCTGGAAAGTGTCACGGTCGCACACGGCCCCACGCTGTAGTAGCAACTCCACAATCTTGTAGTGGCCGCACAAGGACAGGAGAATCAACGGCGAGTAGTCGTACTCATCCACCTGGTTGATGTCCAAATCGGGAGTCGAGAGGAGGGAGTCAACAGCCTCGAGGTCGCCGCGGCGGCAGGACATGCAGATCTCGGCAAACGCCTTTGCCACCTCGGGGTTCTGGTTCGACGACGCTTTGGATGTGGAGGGCCCACCAGACCCGGCGGACCCGTCGCTGGCCGAGAACAACAGGCCCACCGAGTCGTCGGTAACGGAGGCTGTAGGCGGTGACGTAGTGGTGGGTTCAGCCATAATGTCGTGGAATGGAAAGGTAGTGAGAAAATGGGGGAGGAGCTGCTACGGTTTTGTTTGCTAGATGGAATTGTATCATACACGAACACTAAAGCCACACTATGGGGAAGAAACACATGTCGGCACTGAACGTCCGGTAGAGGGAACGGTGCAAACTGCTACAGTACCTAGGAAGCAGGCGGCTCTCCAGGGAGCCGAGAGCTGCGCTGCTATGTCTACGAATAACCTAAGCTGACAGTTATTTCCCCGAAAGCAAAGAAGCCACTCTGAAGACTATGCGTTCTGAAGCTCAATACTTCCCCTCCTTTTGTGCTGCTAAAAAAGGAGACCAGGATATGCCACCACCACCATCACCACCAATGCCAGTTCCGCAGATGTACAAGAGCAGCTCCGCCTCCGACTTGGACAAAGCCCTTGTGTCCCAGTTGGCCACGGGCACAATCTCCTCCCCCCTCCCCCAGGGCCAGTCGCCAACCACACTCATTGCAGGCCTCCGCTCAATGTTCCACAACCAGATCGGGCACGTACAGGAGGGGGGAGATGGCCAGAGATCCAATGATTCGTCCAGCTACGGCGGTTCTAGTTGCGACTCGTCGTTGTCGTACCACGCACCACCTCATCCTGTTTCCGCCCTTGAGCCGGCTTACATTCCGTGGCGGTGCGACACATCATTGGCACACAGACGCCGAGTGGTGCGGTTTGACACCCGACCAACCACCGCTGAGCTCGAGCAGTACTTTGAGCAATTGACCACCGCTGAAGACGGCGACAGCGCTGGGTTCCGGTCTCAGATGGCCCCCTTTGCCCGCATATGCGAGTTGCTTGCTGCCCGTCAGCGCGAGCGCGTTGAATCGGCCTTGAACTGAAAACGGGGCATTAGGTAATTAACAAATACACAGTGAAAATATGAAAATCAAACTAAGGGATATAGAGAAGGGGAGTTGAAGACGCGATGGCTTCTCTTTCCCCCTTCTCCTCTAATGTACAATGTCCACTCCACTAGTTGACAAAGTACTTGAACAACCGCTCCTTAAACTTACTGGGCTTCTTCTCCTTCTTTTGCTTGCCGCCCTTCTTCTCCTCCACAATCACGTCGCGGCCGTCCATCTGGTGGTCTGTGGCACGCGTGGAACTGGTGTTTTGGAGAGAGGCGTCGCTCGCGGGGGAAGAGTTCTCTTCAGGAGAATCACTGTCACGCTTTGGAACGACGGCGGGAGCGGCGGTAGCAACAGCTGGGATGGCAGCACCAACGGGCTGGCTCGTGTGGATACCCTGTACCTCCTCAGGCTGCTCGAGAGCGTCCTCCTTGACAAATGACAGCGCCGGCACCTCGTTCGAGAGGAACTCGGTCAACGTCTCGCCTCCGTTTGCAATAGCTGCACCCTCCTTAGAGACGCCTTCGACTAGCCGTGGCGTCTGCACCCCTGTTATGTCGCTGCGCCGTAGAATGTCGTGGTTCTGAGTCTCAGGCTCCATCACGAGGCTTTCTGCTCGAGGACCAGCCAAGTCGCCGCGTGGTGGCACGCCGTGCTCCTCAACGGGCACATCGTCAATGTCAACGACTCCATAGTCTTGCACGATGTTGGGCAAAGCAGTCTCATCGGCGATGGCACCCTCTGGCGCCGTCCAGTCCTCTCCTTCGGGGAGCTCATCAAGATGAGGCACTTCAACGTCGTTGACTGCGGCTGTGAGCGGTGGCTCGTCTCTTTCTCTCGGTAACAACGGAGTTGCTGCGTCTGCCAACTGCTCTGGCACACCTGACGTTTCTATGACAGGCTTGGTCACAGGAGTAATATCTTCAACTTCGTGTGGTGGTTCTTTTCTGCCGGGGTGCATGTAGTCGAAAGCGCTAATGTCTCTAGCTTCATCCTGAAGTGGCTGTTGATGCTGAAATGGTGGCTGGAGTTGTCGCTGTTGAGGTGGTTGTTGGAGTTTTTGCTGTTGCTGAGCTTGCCTCGACGGAGCCGGTCCCTGTGTGGTGCCATCAACACCGCTAGGAACCCGTGAAGCAGTACCAGACACAACACCAGCTGCACCCGCAGCTCCAACTGCAGAAGCACCAGCAATAGCGCCCAACGCGGCACCACTTGCAACACCAATAGATTCTGGCAATGGATCTCTCTCAGCTGTAAATTTCTGGGATTGCGTATTGAAGCCGCTCGAGTAAACGGAACTGCCCGTGCTCTCCCGCCTCTTTCTCGAAAAGATGCCGCTAAACTTACGCCTGGATCTTTCTGCCTTGGCCACGCGCTTCTCCTCCTCAGCGCGTTCTTTCGCCACGCGCTTCTCCTCCTCGGCGTGCTCTTTCGCCAACCTCTTCTCTTCCTCAGCGTGCTCCTTGGCCAATCTCTTCTCTTCCTCAGCGTGCTCCTTGGCCAATCTCTTTTCCTCCGCCGCCTGCTCCTTGGCCAACCGCTTCTCCTCCGCCGCCTGCTCTTTAGCCTCCTTCTTCCGCTTGCCACTATGGATATCGTCCCGCAACGAGTGCATGGCAAACTTGCGCTCATCATGGCTGTGCTCCTTCTTGGACAGCTGTCTCTTTTGTGCCTTGGCCTCAATGGCCTCCTCGCGCTCAACCTTGTGTTCGCGGAGCGAGTCAATCGACGACTTGGGCTCGTAATGTGTGTCCTTCTTCGAGCCCAAGGGGATGAACCCAAACTTGGCCTTCTTCTGCGGCTGCTCAAGCTGCAGCGGCAAAAGTGGTGGCGCAAGGGGCGGTGGTGGCGACTGTGGCTGGCCCGCATAGTTGGTCTGGTTGGGATCGCGGTCGCCATACACCTTCTTATATGCGGCCTGCATGGCGGCGGCGTAGAACTCGGCTTCCGTCTTGGGCAGAGCCGCAGGCTTGGGTGGCGGCATCGTCGTGGTATGGTACACGGGCTTGTGCACAGGTTGTGGCATTACCCTTGTCTTTTCCACGGGCACGTGGATCATCTCCACGTGCTCGTTGAACTTGATGGAGCTGGGTGGAGAGTGCACGCTCTCGGAGTGCGCTGTGCGAGGGGAAGTGGCTATGGCCGCGCGAGGGGAGGTGGTCACCCTACCGCTCAATTGAGTATGGTGCACAGCTCTCTGTTGTTGAGACAGGTCAGGCGTGGAAGTCAAGTGCTTGTATGGGTGATGGTGTGCTTTAGGAGAAATGGTAGTGCCACCCAAAGCCGCTCCTGCAGCTCCAAGCGCCGCACCAGCGGCTGCCGCTGCTGCCGCTGCTCCCACTACAGTCGTCTTTGGCGTAGATGGCACACCAGGATCAGCGCCATCGTCCACGCCGTCTTCATGACCTTCCTCGACTGCCTTATCCACCCCCTCATCCGCAAAGGAGGGCCGCAGGGTGTTTTTCAAAATCGAGCGCAACCGCTTGGGCTGGCCCTGGCTATTCAACGAAGAAGTGCGGTCTTGGGATTGCTGCAGTGGCAGCCCTGCCACGGGCTCCTCAAATGGCGCCCCCAACTCACGCGGCGGCTGGAGCTTATCGTTATTGTTCAAGTTCAACCGGAGCTTGGTGTCGGGGTGGTCGAGTCCGCCCGCGTCCACTTGATAGTCGTACTCAAAATTCTGCAAGTCTTCCTCGATTTTGGCCAAGTTCGTGGGCGGCGTATGCGTGATCGAGTTGCTGCGGTAGTTGGCCGACGACATCGAGTTGGCACGCGACCCGGAACGCGAGATGTTCTTGGTGGTGGTCTCGGTGATGTTGGACCCGTCGGGGAATGTCTTGACAGTCTTGGTGGTGATGGCCTGTGTCCTGCCCTGCGCATCAACCACCTTGGTGGTAGTGGTGGTGATAACATATTCCTCTTCCTCGCCATCGGCGCCCTCGTAGATATTGTCCGCCTCACGGTGCAAGTGACTGTGCTGCTGCTGTTGGTGATGGTGGAGCTGGTGCAGGCTGGAGGGAGACGCATAACTTCGTCTGGCCGTCGCCGTCAAGCTATTGTGCCTCCTCGTGGGGCCCGTGGAGTACGAGGGCGACGGAGTGTACGTATACTGCCGGAGCGAGTTTGACCTCTGCGTCAATGACGCCGTGCGCCCAGCCTGCAGCTGTCTCCCTGGCTGCCCCTGTTGTGATTGATGTGACTGCTGCTGCTTCACGGGCGAGCTGTGCATCCGCAACGCTGCTGCTGCCGCCTGGCCCGCACTCGTCAACGACTGCGTGCGCTGCTGGGGTTCCACCGGAAGGCCCGCGTGCTGCGCCGGGTTGTGGTACGCATTGATCTCCCGCGCGTACTTGCTGAATCCCTGGTACGAGTCGTGTTTTCTCTGCTAAACCAAAGAGAAGCGCTGCTGTTAGTATATATTTGATTCCGTGCAAGGCAGAACAAGGAGAACCAACGAAAAGCAAAACAAGACAGGCCCCCGGTGCAGGGGGCAGCTGAAGGCAGCTCTTTGCAGACTGGCGCAATCTAGTAAGGTTCAGTACATACTCTTTTATCGAAAAGACCCATTGTACGAGTGTAGTGGCTATGTGCTGGGGAATAGGGTATGAATAGGTTGGGTGGTGGGCAAGGAGGAGCAAGAAAAGGGATGTATTTATTCTGGAGCAGTAAGAAGCAGTGGTGATATTTTGAATGACGTTTTGAGTGCTGTTCCTCTCTACTTCCTGCGCGTGTCCTCCTCCTCCTCCTCCTCCCCAAATGAAATTTCCCTAAATGCTAAAACGCAAACAAAGAGAGAAAGAGAGAGAGAGAGCCACTAAGAGAAAGTCACCACCAAAAAAAAGAAAGAAAAGCTTAATGGAAATAAGGCGCTTACCGCCGTGAAGAGAGCAATAGCTCCTGCACACTAGCCACTGGATTGCTGTAGTGGTAACAGAACAACTTACATAAGCCACACTGTCATTAAGTGAAATTCTCCATCAGGGAACAGAGGTGGGTCACGGGCTGAGACGGGCAGAAAACAAGGTTATGAGAAGCCAGACAGACTGCACGACCAGCTAAAAACAGCTTGATGTGCGCCCCCTGTCTGTTCCACTCAAACCGAATCTTCCTGGCAGCTGGCTCCATTTGTTTGCTCCCTTGCTGTCGTGGCACATCGTAATCACCAAGTCTGGGCCCACTTCCTCCACATATGCCAGGCATTGCCTCTCTGTCAGCTGCGAAATGCGACTTCCCCCTTCCCCTCCCCCTCCCCCTCTCCCGTGTCAATTTTGTAACCCTGCACCCCGGCGCATAGCAAGGCAAACACAAAATCAAATACATCAATACGCTGTAAACAAGTAAAAGACAGAGAAAGCCGTCGGCTACTCCTTTTCCCGGCCAGGATCCGTGGTGTCCTCATTCACGTCGGACTGTGGCATAGTCTGCCCTGTTGTGGGCACTGCACTCTCCGTAGCGCTCCTCTTGTGAGCGCTCAACTGGCCTGGGCGTTGCACCAGTTCACCCGAGCTCGACCGGTTAAACCTGGGGCTGCCCCCGCACAGCGTAACTTCAACAATGCTCGGCGTCGACATCAACGAGCGCAACCCAATGCTGTTGCCATTGCCATTGCCATTGCCATTGCTCTTGCCGCTGGGGCTCGTGGGGCTGGTGCTGGTTCCCGTGCTTACTTCGGTGATGCTCAACAAATTGGAGCTGCCGTTGGTGGTGACCCCGTTCTTCAAGTTGCGCGCCAAGTCAGAGGTGCGGTTGTTATTGTTCTGCTTCGAGAGCTCCTTCAACTGGTTGATGTTGTGGATACACTTGTTGATTGTCTGCATCAACAACTTGGGCTTCAACGGCTTGGACACGTAGTCGTCCATGCCCTTGGCAAGCGACTTTTCGCGGTCCCCCAACATCGCGTGCGCCGTGAGGGCAATGATAGGCGTGCGGAACGAAAGCGAGTCGATGGGGTTGCTCTTCTTCTCCCACTGCCGGATCTTTTCCGTAGCCTCGAACCCGCCCATCACTGGCATCTGCACGTCCATCAACACCACGTCGTACTTGTTCTTCTTGATCGTCTCGTATGCCTCGAGCCCGTTCTCCACAACCTCAACCTGGTGGCCGTGCTTCTCCAAGATCCGCACCGCCAACTTCTGGTTCACAAGGTTGTCTTCAGCCAACAAAATCCGGTAGCTGATCGACTCGTCGGTGTTTTGCGAGATCGACCGCGACTCCAAGGCAGGGATGAGCGCGCTCGCCAAATCGGTGATGGAGCAGGGCGTGTTGCCATAGGAGGAAATGCCCAAGTCGATGCACACGCGCATGTTCAACTCGGGGATCGAGTGGTGCACCAACACCAACGGGATGTACTTGACCTCAGGCAACAACCGCAACCGCTTCGCCGTCTCGATCGAGTCGATCATGATAATGTCGTACTTTACCGGGTCCGTCAAGTTGGCGTCCTCGATGTTCCACACAATGATGGGGTTCAACCCAAGCTCCTCGATCGCCTTCTTAATCTCCGCAAGCTCTGTGTCACTGTGGTCGGTCAGCACAAACAACACATAGTGTGAGTTAAACGGAAGCAACTGCTCTGTCTGCCGCGTATACCGGATTCCCGACGGTGACACGCTCACGGTGAAGCAGAAGTTGGAGCCGGCGCCGTACTCCGAAGTGACCCAGATCTCGCCGCCCATCAAGTGGATCAACTGCTTCGAGATGGAAAGACCCAACCCCGTGCCGCCAAACTTACGCGTGGTGGATCCATCGGCCTGGCAGAAAGTGTCGAAAATAAGCCCCAACTTGTCCTTTTCAATGCCAATGCCAGTATCGCTCACACACACCTCGAGCAACAACTTGTCCGGGTCGTCGCCCACCTTCGCGGACTTTTTCACGCTCACACACACTTTCCCCTCTTTGGTAAACTTAATGGCATTGCCCGCGAGGTTCAAAATCACCTGGCGTAACCGGAACGAGTCGCCGATGAGGTTGTCAGGGAACGATGAGTCGCACTGGTAGATCAAGTCGAGGTTCTTTTCGATTGCCTTCACCGCCAACGTCTTGAGCGCGCCGAAAACAGTGCCGCGGAGGGAAAAGTCAATCTGCTCCACCGTCATACGGTTGGCCTCGATCTTGGAGATATCCAAAATGTCGTCGATGATGGTCAACAACGAGTTGGCCAAGTTGTGCACGATCGACAACATCTCGCGCTGGTACTGTGTCAACTCGGTGTCGAGCGACAACTGCGTCATCCCAATGATCCCGTTCAAGGGCGTTCTGATCTCGTGCGACATGTTGGCCAAGAACTCGGACTTGGCATTGTTGGCCAACTCGGCCGCTTCCCTCGCGGCCGTATTCCGCTGGATCGACTCGCGCAAGTTCAACACCATCTGGTTGATCTTGGTCTTCAACGCGTCCATTTCGCCCGAGGCCTCCACGGTGATGAACCGGGTGAAGTCGCCATCGGTGGCTGCGGCTGTGATTTGCTGGAACCCGCGCACCTGCGACGTCAAGTTCGATGCCATGGTGTTCACATTGGACGTGATCTCCTTCCATAGCCCGTCCACGTCCGACACCTGCGCCTGGATCCCCAACTTACCGTTGATCCCCACATCCCGCGCCACTTTCGACACCTCCGAGGCAAACAACTGCAACGAGTCCACCATCTTGTTGATGGTGTTCTTCAACTGCAAGATCTCGCCCTGGGCGTGCACGTCGATCTTTTGCGACAAGTCGCCGTGCGCCACCGCCGTAGTCACGGTGGCAATCGACCGCACCTGGTTGGTCAAGTTTGTCGCCATCAAGTTGACGTTTTCGGTGACGGCCTTCCACGCCCCTTCCACGTCCTGGACATTGGCCTGGCCGCCCAAAATCCCCAACGTGCCTACCTCGCGCGATAGTGTCGTCACCTCGAGGGCAAAGTTCTGCAACCGGTCCACCATCTGGTTGATGGTCAACTTCAAGTTCAAGATCTCGCCCTTGCAATCGGCTGTGACCTTCTTGGACAAGTCGCCCTTGGCAACAGCGGTGGTGACGTTG
Source organism: Zhuliangozyma boniae (assembly GCA_002094185.1). NCBI lineage: Eukaryota > Fungi > Ascomycota > Pichiomycetes > Serinales > Debaryomycetaceae > Zhuliangozyma > Zhuliangozyma boniae. Next base: position 7,521 of record MXQC01000093.1, on the reverse strand, counting down.
GCGATATTTCGCACCTGTGTCGTCAAGTTGAGCGCCATGGCATTCACGTTATCGGTCAACTCCTTCCAGATGCCCTCTACATTCTCAATCAAGGCCTGTCCTCCCAAAATACCCAACACGCCGACATCGCGCGCCACTTTCGACACCTCAAACGCAAACGTCCGCAACTGGTCCACCATGGTGTTGATGGTCATCTGCAACTGTAAGATTTCGCCTTGCGCGTGCACGTTGATCTTACGTGACAAGTCACCGCGGGCCACGGCGCGCGTCACGTCGGCGATTTCACGCACCTGGTTGGTCAAGTTGAGGGCCATGATGTTGACATTGTCCGTCAACGAACGCCAAATGCCCACCGACCCCTCGTTCTTGGCCTGTCCACCTAGCTCGCCGTTGGCCACCTCGGTGGCCACCTTGGTGACCTCGCTGGCAAACGTCTGCAACTGGTCCATCATGGTGTTGATGGTGATCTTGACCTTCAAGATCTCGGGGTCTGACTCCACGGTGTGGATCTCGACCTTCTTGGACAAGTCGCCCATGGCGACGGAGATCACCACCGTACCGATCTCAGATAACGCCTGCTTGAACGCCTTGTTGGCGGTCTTATTGGTCTCCAACTCGTTCTTGTAGTCGGTGATGAGCAAGTCTTGCTGCCGGATGTGCTTGATAAGGTCGTGGCGGATATCTATGTGGTGCTGCTCAAACAAAACTGGGTCCTGCAAGATCGCCATGAGGTCGCCATGCGGGGAGGTGGGAACATCATCTGGCCGTGGCGGTGGTGCTGCTGCCGCTGTCACTGGTACTGGTGTGTTTGCCATGGCCGTAGCTGCTGACGTCTTCTGCTTTTTTGATGGAGGAGTAATCTTGGAAACTGAAGGAGGGGGAGAATTGTACAATGTCTTTAGCTGTTTGCTGGGAAATACTATTGGGCTTGGGCTCTATTGCTGGAGAGTATGAACACTGTTTCTGTCTGTTTTCTGTTTGTTTCTCGTATGAATGCTGGAGCAGAAGGAGGAGGAACAGAAGGGGAGTACAAAGGTGTTTCAGAAGTCGGTCGCTGTGGTTGCTAAGGAGGAATATGGGTCAGTCGGGAAGGAGGAGTGCAGAAGCGCTATTTTAAGCCAGTGACGAAGGGGTTGTTAACCAGGGGCAGTGCACAACAATGGAGGGGAGGAGCAGCGGGGGGAGGGAGAGAGAGAAAAAGAATGTGCCTTTCCTCTACGTTGTGTGTCCCTTTCTATTTTTACTTTCCTTTGTGTATGTTTAGCCTTTTGGGCCTCTCGCCTTCTCTTTTCTTCTTCTCCAGCGTAGCGATTACCACGCTGGAGAAGAAAAGAGGAGAAGCAGAGAGGGGCCGTGGGTGTTGGCCGTGTACGTATACAGAGATGTTCATCGTCAATTTGACATGACGGCTACTGCATTATGTGTAGTGTTGTTGTTATCAGCACTGCAGTAACTAAAAAGGAAAGCCATACTGCCACTGCTGCATATCTGTTCGCCTTTGCTGTTGTCAGGCCAATATTAGCTTTGCTATTTGCCATACAAAAAATGACACAAGGAAAACTCTTTTTGCCTAATTCTATCCAGTGACGTCACCACTAGGAATATCGTCATCAGCGAGAAGTGCGTGCCATGTGGAGGGGGGACAGAACCGCCCGAGTGACACCAGAATGCTTATCAAAGGGGCCTGCGACGCCTCTGGGTATGGCCGCTTGTAATATTTCCGGATTTGGCGAAAATCTCGGCACAAGCGCAACTCGATATGCTGCCTCTGCATTCAGAACAATGCTAACGACCTACACACCTGTCACTTACCACCCACACCAAGTGCTTGGCACGGCTGACAGGTTAGGCTTTTTTTGCAGCGCCAAGCATACGTTCCGCCAATAGCACCCCCCCTTCCTCCCTCGCTGTGGTGTGGCGCGTATTATTTTTCACACCATGCTTTGTAATCTGATTACCAATAGCCGCACCTGATGAAAGTAGAAAACTTATCATTACAAGGGGGCCTTGGTAGCGCGATAGGTTGAAAGCAGTAGATGATTAGACTATCCTGAAAGGTCTCTGTATAACTAGGAAAGGGGACAGTAGCAAGTTAGTTGTCCCCTAGTACTTGGTCCACTTCCACAAGGACTGGCCCGGGTTGACGACCTCGTTCTCGATCTTGGAGTACAAGAGGCCCTTGTCCAAGCCCTGGGCCGCAATGGCCTGCAAGTAGAAGAAGAGGTCGGCGTGGCTGAACCCCTGGGTAAGTTTCTGTGCAAGCTGGGTCTTGACTTCGGCGACGCTGAGCTCAGTGGCAATGGTCAACTTGACGTTGTTGGTCTTTTCCCATTTGTCGACAACGTCCTGGATGGTGATCACGTCCGACTGGACATGGACCTTGTCGGGCAAGCTTGCAGGGGCGGTGGTGGCCACGGCGAGCACCGAGAGGGCAATGTCTCTGACGTCAGCGACGTTCAACTTGTGCTGCGTGGTGCCAAACACAGTGAGGGTCTTGTCCTGGGGGTTGATGCCCACGTGCTGGACGATGTCGTGCAACCAGGGCTTGGACGAGAACAAGCCCACGACAATCTCCACGACCTTGACATGCAACGCACGCACAGCCTCCGAGTGCACCGTCTTGTACGCCGAGAACCCGGGCGCGTACTCGTTGACCTGGGCAATGTCGACACCAAACTGGGAGGGAATGAACAAGCTAGGCTTGACGGCAGCCACCAACTCTTCGTTGTTGGCAAACAACGCAGGATTGGGGTTGGTCAACTCGACAATCACATCGGTGCCCTTCAACTGCTGGGCGAGGGCGGGGATGGTCTCGCTATTGACCTCGGACGTGATGTACTGGATCTTGTCGGTGGACTCGTGACCGGCCTTGCGGGTGATGGCCTTGATGGGGAACCGGATCTTGTTGTCAAAAATACCGGAGTTGATGGCGTCCACAATGGAGGGGCCAATGGAGCCGGTGATACCAAGGACGGCAATGGAGACTTTGGAGGAGGACATGATGAGCTTGGTTGCTGTGACTGTTGTTTTTGCTGCTGCTGTTGTTATTGTAGCTGTTGCTATTGTTTTCGTTCTTAGGATGGCAATGGAATGAGGGAAGATGGGCCATCTATTTATATCCATTTACGAACGCAGATAGAAAAGGAGGAGGGAAAACTATTGTGGTGGCATTTGGCCATTAGCACATAGTTTGCTTACAAACATGTACTGGTAACGGTGTGGCTGACAAATGGTAGGTGCGTGGAGACGGATCTCCTAGAGGCGGGGTTACCTCCGGAACAGTGCTGTTGCTTTTGCAGCTGCAACTGCTCGTAGAGGCGAGTACCTCCTGTAACTGGGGGTGCTGCGGAAGTGTGGCGAGTGGTTTTATGTCCGGAGTGGCGTTAGCCCTGGGGAGGTTATGTCCGGGGTAGTGCCCACTTCCCAAAACCTTACGTCCGGAGGACCCCATACCTACGATTTGTCATGGGGCGGCCTCCAGGTCAACGCCGTGGAGTTTAGCTCGGTCGTATCGGTGATTACGGAGTAAGAAGAGAGTGGTGCATAGCGCCATTGGTGATGCCATTGCCTTCTCAAAGGACTGCAACGGGTCCACATTTCCCATGGCCATCCCAGCCCAGAACCAAGTCGTGTGCCGCCCAGGGCTAGTTCACGATGACAAATTTTTTTTTCTTTAGCTTCCCTCTCTCTTCTGCATTCTGGCAGGGTCACCCATTAGACACAAGAAGCAAGACTGTATAATCCACCATGTCGTCAGACGAAGAATTGGTTAGTTTGTTTGCCAAGTTTGGCTTTGACGATAAGAAGTCGAGGGAGATTGTCAAGAACAAGAAGGTGGCTGCGGCGTTGTCCAACGTGCTCACTGCTTCCAAGGGTGCCAAGTTCAACGATAAGCAGTTGTCACTCTTGCACGAGCTTGCCATCGAGTCCAAGTCTGGCGAAGTGCCCCACCGGGAGTTTTTGGTTGACGCTATCGCCGATGGGAGAATCAAGTCGTCCTTGCAGATCAAGGAGGGCGTCAAGTTCTTGAGAGACAGCCCCATCCCCACCCTTGCGGAGTTCAACACCGCGAGCGGCGTGGGCCAAGAAGTCTCCCCTGAGCAAGTCAAGGTTGAGATCTCCAAGTACATTGACACCATTGATGATTTCACTGCTAAACGGTACTCGATCTTGGCGAAAGTGTTGGGCGAGGTGAAGAAACTCCCCGCGTTGAAATGGGCGCCCTCCAACCTCATCAAACCCACCATCGACGAGTTGTTTTTGGCCCAGCTCGGGCCCAAGGACGAGCGGGATGTGGTGAAGAAGGAAAAGAAGGTGAAGGCGAAGGCGGACCCCGCATCTGCTAAGAATACACCCCCCGGTGCCTCCACCAGTTCCTCTGGCCCCGAGCCCGAGCGGTCGATGTTCTCGGAGGGGTTCCTCGGCGACTTGCACAAGCCGGGGGACGAACCCCAGATGTACCCCGAGTTATTGGAGGCGCACCGTGCCTTTATCAAGGGCCAGGTGTACACGCGGTTCCCCCCGGAACCCAATGGGTTCTTGCACATTGGCCACTCCAAGGCCATCATGGTGAACTTTGGGTACGCGCAGTACCACAAGGGTAACTGCTACTTGCGATTTGACGACACTAACCCCGAGGCCGAGGAGGAAGTGTACTTTGAATCGATCAAGGAGATGGTGGCGTGGTTGGGATACAAGCCATGGAAGGTGACGTACTCATCGGACTACTTTGACGAGTTGTACGCCCTTGCCGTCAAGATGATTGAGCTCGACAAGGCGTATATCTGCCACTGCACTCCCGAAGAGGTGAAGCAGCAGCGCGGGTTAAAGGAAGATGGCACTCTTGGCGGCGAGCGGTATGCGTGCCGCCACCGCACGCAGCTGGTTGAGCACAACTTGCGCGAATTTACGGCCATGCGCGAGGGCAAGTACGCCGCAGGGGAGGCCACGCTCCGGATGAAGCAGGACTTGGCCTCGCCCTCGCCCCAGATGTGGGACCTCGTGGCGTACCGGGTGTTGAACAAGCCACACCACCGCACGGGCGATAAGTGGAAGATCTACCCGACGTACGACTTTACGCACTGCCTTGTGGATTCCTTTGAGAATATCACGCACTCGCTCTGCACCACTGAATTTGTGCTCAGTCGCGAGTCGTACGAGTGGCTCTGTGATGCGTTGCACGTGTACCGCCCCGCGCAGCGCGAATATGGCCGGTTGAACTTGACGGGCACCATTATGTCCAAGCGGAAAATTGCGAAATTGGTGAACGAAAAGTACGTGCGCGGGTGGGATGACCCCCGGTTGTACACCTTGGAGGGGATCAAGCGGAGAGGCGTGCCCCCCGGCGCCATTTTGAGCTTCATCAACACCTTGGGCGTCACCACATCCACGACCAATATCCAGACGGTGCGGTTCGAGAGTGCGGTGAGAAACTACCTCGACCATACTACGCCGCGGTTGATGATGGTGTTGCACCCCGTGGAAGTTGTCATTGACAATGTCAATGACGACTTTGAGGAGGTGGTGGAGATGCCATACAAGCCGGGGGGAAATGCCGCCGCGTCGTTTGGCACGAGGAAGTTGCGGTTTGGCAAACGGTTCTACATTGACTCTGGGGACGTGCGCGAGACCCCAGCCGATAAGGACTATTTCCGGTTAGCGCCCGGGCAGCCTGTGGGGTTGATGAAGGTGGCGCACACCATCAGCTTGAACCGGGTGGAGAAGTTTCACGGGAAGACCATTGTACATGTCAACTACGATAACAGTGGCGCCACTACCAAGCCCAAGACATTTATCCAGTGGGTGCCCCTCGTGGACGCAATCAGAGTGCACCAGGTGCGCATCTACAACCAGTTGTTCAACTCCGAGAACCCCTCCACGCATCCCGAGGGTTTCTTGAGCGACATCAACGCGGACTCGGAGCACGTTATCACCGATGCCGTGGTGGAGTCTAATTTCAGTGAGGTTGCGTCCAAGTCGCCCATGAATGTGGAGATTGCGGGCAGTGAGTTTAACATTGAGGAAGCGCGGGGGAACAACACGGTGCGGTTCCAGGCGTTGCGCGAGGGATACTTTTGCGCCGATAAGGATAGCGCCCCGGACAAGTTGGTGTTGAACCGGATCGTCACCTTGAAGGAAGATGTGGGGAAGAGCAAGGCTGGAGCCAAGTGAACCAGTCCCATGGGCTGGTTCTCTATAGTGTATAGAAATAGGAGGGCTAAAAGCGGCTATCTGGCTGTGCTGGTGCTGGTTGGGGTGTAGGTCCTGCAAGGGGGAGGGGTACCACCTGTGTCTTAGCCAGCCGCACCATTAGCCCAGCCAGCAAGCGGGGTAACCCCAAACACAACTGCACCCCATACTACCTTTTTCTGCTTTGTTTTCAAATCTTGTTGGGCTGGAAAATACCACACGGAGAGGGGGAGGAGAACAAGGGGAGTGGAGTGGAAAGGAGTGGGGCGGAGCGGAGAGGAGAGCGGGGTTAACCTTCTCCGAAAAGTGCACGCTGTTGCAAGGGCAACCACCCCCTCACACACACACTTTATCTATTGTCCTCCTCCTCCCTGTGTGGTGCTTATTGTGCTTGGCAATATTTTTTTCTTCCCCCTGTGTGTTTGTTGTGTGCAGTGCTTATCTTCTTGGTGTTTTGCACGCAATTACGAACATTTCAATGTGGGGGAGGCAGTGAGGAGATGTCAAAAAGCCTGGGGTACACGAAAAAAGAAGCCAGGTGGAGAGACAGCACGACCACCATGGCACCAAATTCCAGCACTCCCCCTGTCCATTTGCCTTATGGCGCGCGGCACAGGTTTCAAGGGGGGTGCGATGTTTACGAATCAGGACAAATTGTGTGTGGTGAAATTTTGTAAAGTGGTCCAAGACGCGTCAAGGTGAAATACAAGGATTCGCATAAATCCGGACGTAAAAAAAGAATGGGGCGGGGGGACCACCGCAAAAGGGACAGCAGATCAGCGATGGGGGAAACGAGCACCTACTACCCAGTCCTTCGACACACGGGAGGAGATGGAACCGTGCTGGTGGTAGGGTGGATGTAGGTAGCTCTCTCCCCGGGGCGTGCCCACCCATTGTAATAAATATAATACAGCACAAAGACACGCACACACTCTACTACTCCTCACTGTGCCTAATTAGATTAATTTAGTTTTGGCCTTTTCTTCCCCCACTCTCTTCCCCCTCCACAACAAGCAGTCCTGTATATAGACACCCAGCCACGATGGAAGAAAGAGAGAGAAAATTTTTTTCCTCCTTCCTTCTTCTCTCCCCTTCTTGTGTTACATTCCCGATTCGAGGAATAGGGCGGAGAAGGAGCGAGTCTCTCCCTTATTATCGAGAAGCAATTTCAGCCGCCGTGCAGAGTCCGCTTGTCGGCCTGGCCGCAGTCAACTGGCGAAGAGGAAGGCACACCACCAGCATGTGGGTGTGTTAGGGAAAAAAAAAAAAAAAAAGAAGAAGAAGAAGAAATAGAACAGTAATATACAAGGAATGGATCACAAGTAAGTCAGA